>BPLQ01008122.1:0-280000 GCA_021605075.1 Caerostris darwini
AAAAATTTTGTTTTATATTTCTCTATGAATATTTTTATTCAATAGGTGAATCATCACCTATTGAATAAAAATACTATTCTGTCACAAATACAGCATTGTCTATTAATAAATTGCTATTATTCTATACTAAATAGTTAATTCAAAAGTTATTTAAATAATTAATTTATATAACGAAATCTGGTTGCAGTTGAAATGTGGAACTAAAAAAAAATTTTTTATTTCAAATTTACTTCAGGTATTTCTGATTTTTGTTATCTATTTAAGCAAGATTTATATTTTTTTATAAAAGTATTTATTGGCTACTAAAATACTACAATATTTTTATTCGCTTTCTTTATTATTTATCCTACGAATCTATGAATATAGATATGCATCTTTTCTAAAATGTTGGTCATAAAAATTTTGGTTTTATGTTTCTCTATTAAATGCCAAAATGCTTATCACGTAAGATGATTAATGAGATAAAACCAGGTTTTAAAAAAAGGCTTTATACCGAATTGCTTTAAATAGCATGGTTTCTGCAGTTTTATTTCAAAGTTTTTCTATTCTAATTGCTGTTCAGGCGATCGTTTGCTAATAATTATCTTATACTTATCTCGTTGGCAACGGGGCAGGAAGGAAGGAAGAGAGAAAGTCTTTTTTTATCAAAAAAATTTCCTTTCAACTCAGTACCATATCTTCTGGGAACTACAATAACAAATCCCCTAGAAAAAACATGCTAGTAATTAAAACAAATAACCTTTCTTTTATTTTTTAATTCTTTTTTTTTTTTTCAATCTTGCTCTTCAGTATTCTCTAGGGTTAATCTGCAAGAAAAATGATTTTTTTTTCTTTTTTCGTTCGCATTTTAACGAAGATGTGCCGATGCTAGATTATTTCACATTTGTAGAATGCAGCTTAATGGAGAAAATAATGGATAAAATAAAGAAAAAAAGGAACATTATGAGGTATCAGCGACGCATTTTTCAGCAGATACTACTTCGTAGAAAGAAAACAATTAACGATTTTATTTGAATCTTTATCGAAAATCTATAAAGCTAAAAGGTCATTTCCAGCTTAGCAAAAGTTGGAAAAAGTTTTTGAAGTCGTAAATTATTAAAAGTCGGTGCAGCTATTCAATGAATTTTATTATAACTATTATTCAATTAAATTGTCTTTTTTAAATATGAGACATTAAGTAAAATAATTTACTAAAGTCATATAAATGAAGTAGTAAAGTGCAGTTAATGCTTTTGTTTTGGAACACTGACTGATTAAAGAGATTTAATTCGAATATGCGAAATAAATTAAAAACTATTTAGGAAAAACAGATTTTCTTAATTTTAATATATGTTACTTTTTATTGTTAAAAGTTTTAAAAAGATCTACACCCTTTTTAAATTCAAGAGAAGTAAATGAAAAAAAATGTTAATACTTAAACGATAGCTGCATTTTAATGTTTAATAATCAATTTAAGAAATCTAGTTATATATCTAAATTTTCTTGTGTTTGAATGTGGAAATAACGAAAATTCTAAGCCTATTTAAAATTTACTTTTAGTTGTCTATGTTCCGTATCTATTTAAGCAAGATTTATATTTTTAAAAAGGATTTCTCAGCTACAAAAATAGGAAAATTTTTTTATTCACTTTCATTATTATTTATCTTACAAACCTATGAATATTTTTTTTTATTTCCAATGGCAGGCTACAATGAGCACTAAAATAAAAGGAACACAAGGAACATGAAAACAACAACGACAATTGAAGGAAATCACATAGTGACATGTTTAAGCCATAAGGGCCCTAACCTTCCAGTAACGACCGTACAAAGTAGCGACCTATGAATATAGATATTCATGTTTTCCAAAATCTCAGTCATAAAAATATTGGTTTTATGCTTCTCCATTAAATGCCAAAATGCTTATCACGTAAGATGATTAATGAGATAAAACCAGGTTTTAAAAAAAGGCTTTATACCGAATTGCTTTAAATAGCATGGTTTCTGCAGTTTTATTTCAAAGTTTTTCTATTCCAATTGCTGTTCAGGCGATCGTTTGCTAATAATAACCTTATATTTTCTCGTTGGCAACGGGGTAGGAAGGAAGGAAGAGAGAAAGTCATTTTTTTTTTCAAAAAAATATTCCTCTCAACTCAGTACCATATCTTCTGCGAACTACAATAACAAATCCCGAAGAAAAACAAAAGCTAGTAATTAAAACAAATAACATTTCTTTTATTTTTTTAAATCTCTTTTTTTTTAATGTTGATCTTCGGTATTCTCTAGGGTTAATATGCAAGAAAAATGTTTTTTTTTTCTTTCCTTTTCGCATTTTAACGGAGATGTACCCTTACTAGATTATTTCTCATTTGTAGAATGCAGCTTAATGGATAAAATAAAGAGAAAAAAAAAGGAACATTATAAGGTATCAGCGACGCATTTTTCAGCAGATACTACTTCGTAGAAAGAAAACAATTAACGATTTTCTTTGAATCTTTATCGAAAATCTGTAAAGCTAATAGGTCATTTCCAGTTTTGCAAAAGTGGGAAAAAGTTCTTAACGTCGTAAATTATTAAAAGTCTGTCCACCTAATAAATTAATTCTACTGCCTTAATTGGATTATAATTAAACTGTCTTTTTTAAATGTGATGCATTAAGTAAAATAATTTACTAAAGTCGCATGTAAGGAAGTAATAAAGTGGATTTAATGCATTGTTTCGGAACACTGACTGATTAAAAAGATTTAATTCAAATATGCGAGAGATAAATTAAAAACTTTTGAGAAATTACATGAGTTTTTTTTTTAAACATATAATTGTTAATTTTTATTGTTAAAAGTTTTAATAAGATCGTATTTTAAATTCAAAAAAGATATAAATGAGAAATAATATGTGATTTTGATAGAAATATTTTATATTTTACTTTCCGAGAAATTCATTGATGACATAAATTGCACTGATAAAATATTTTCTTTTGTTAGAAATAACTCGGATTAAATTAAATAAAATGCAAATCCTTTTATTTTAAAAACTAAGTGCTAATTTAGTTAACTGTTTACATTTTATTTTCCTGAACAATAATAAAATAGTTGGGTATTGTCATTTGGGGCCTTATTTCTGAGTGATTAGGGCTCTAGGGATTGGTGCCACAGGTTTGTTGCGCGAATCCAAGTTGTTGCTATGGATGCGTGTAGTGATTCGGAATCCACTTTAAATTGTAGGTCTCGGTCTAATATGACTGTTAGGCGTGGGGGTGACAACCCTACCCTGTAAAAAGAAACTCTCTCCTGTCTCGAAATCTGCAGTATTCAGACGGCTTTGGGCCAAAATGGGGCTGTTACACCAATGAAGAAAAAATCATTTATAAATAATATACTTATACGTTTAAAACAAACCGAAACAAACTAAAGATTTTTAAAAAATTACATTGCAATGTTCCTTTTTTTTGTCATGCGCTTAAAATTAAAAAAAATAATTGAAATCCAAATTTTTTCATCTTGTTTATTTTCGAGATATTTGTTATATGATTAGTCATAATAAAACACTCTTTATTGTTGCATACTATATTAATATTTTTTTTTGAATTTCACCAATAAGAATTTCAATATAGTCATGCACTATATGCTATGAAATTATTTTTTTAAATTTTTTATATATAACT
Source organism: Caerostris darwini (assembly GCA_021605075.1). Lineage (NCBI taxonomy): Eukaryota > Metazoa > Arthropoda > Arachnida > Araneae > Araneidae > Caerostris > Caerostris darwini. Next base: position 3,640 of record BPLQ01008122.1, read on the forward strand.
GAAGATATAATAAAATATGCTGAAAGATATATATTTTAAAATACAAATGATTTAATGCATCTTAATTCATTTCTCTTTGTTGTTGCAGGTGTTGTGGCAAGGGGAACGTCCTGCAATTGCAGCGTGAACCACTTTGCCTGCACCACCCCCCAGTATGGCAATTGCACCTGCATCCCCGTACGGTGGCGTTGTGATTCCGATGATGATTGTGGAGACGGAAGTGACGAAATAGACTGCGGTGAGTTTCTAATTATAGCATATTAATTACTCTTTATGAAAAATAGTCTTCACACAAAATAGTCTTAACTTTAATCAATCTCATTTTTCCCTTTAAAGAATTTTACTTTTAAGTAATATTTTTAAATGAAAATTTTTGAATTTCTTTGAAACAAGCACTGTCTTTTCAAGTTATATTTTAAAAATATATTTATATATCATTGACTTTTAAAGTTTTTTGATAATGCGGAAAATATTATTTTTTTTATTATTATATTCAGTAAAAAAAAGTGAATAGTAAAAAGAAATATATTAAGTTTTATTAAAAAAATAGGACACACTAAAAAGGCATTTTACATCATAAAATATGAGAAATTAAAAATTAATTAATTACAATTAAAAAAAAATGTGAAAATGGTAGTAGAAACTTTTCTTCAAGTTTTAAGGATGCATCTTTGTAAACATAATTTTTTCAAACTACATGTTTCACATTCCACTTTTTTCTTATCTAAACATCCAAAAATCTCCTGATGCTTGATGAAAAAAATAAATCATTTTGGTGTATTTAATTATCATTTTATGTTGCATATTTTGAAATAACTAATGCATAAATAATTTAACCATAATTATATGGTAAACAAGTCTCCTATGTCATTAAATATTTTTAATTTCATAACTAGCAATATATATATATATATATAAGTTTTTAATTCTATTAATAGAAGTTGTGATCAATATTAATTTCGTACTAAAAGGCATTATAATATGTATAAAAATTCAAAAACATTCTTCCAAAATATATTTGCATTATATTTTAAATAAGTTTGTATTATATTTTAAATAAATAATTTTGCTGTGTAATTCTAGCCAAAATTTATAGACAAATGAAAAAAGGCTTTATAACAACTTATAACATTCCAATATAAAGTATTTTTAATGTTATATACTTGTTTTATACTTTTTTATGTTGCTTATAAATATGCAAATTATTACAAATATGCAAATAGTTTTGCTGTGTAATTCTAGCCAAAATATATAAACAAATGAAAAAAAGGCCTTGCAACATTTCCTTTTAAAAAAGAAATATCTTTCAAAGAAAATGTAGCAAAACATCACATGGTATTTTGTCAACTTCCAGAAAGAATTCCAGTTTATTTATTTTCATTTTTTTTTTTTATAAATTTATATTTATGTTCATTAAAAACTTCTCTGCGACGATGCAGAAAAATTCTTTCGAGACCATAAAGCAAGCGCATTCACTTTTCCAACAGTCATTTTTCTCTTTTTTTAGAACAAAGTGAAAATTCTTTCGTTGCCTTTTTGTCTTTTTCAACTTAAGAGGATTTAAAAGAATCCCATAAAAAGTTGCTTGGAACGATGCGAAGGGACAAAAAAAAAAAAAATGAAACATGTTGTACGTGAAAACAATGGAGAAAGAAAAGTTCATAATAAAAGAATCTTTCAAAGAACGGATTCCAATATCTTAAGCCTATTTCGATGTCATATTAGTTTGCTTTACTCTTTTGATTCATAACCGGAGGAATATTCGAAACATTGCTGTTTAGGGAATATGCCATTTTTGTAATAGCCGAACTTAAGAAAAAGGAATAGAGAAACGAGAAATACTTTGCCATAGAATACGACAGATCAGTATGAATTATTCAAGAATGAAAAATATAAACAAAAATAAAAGTAGATGTCTGAAATCTCATAGGCATTTTATCAACAAGAATAGTTCACCATTATAAAAATTTTCTATTTCTTACGTATTCGAAATTTCTTTGCAAATTTTTTTGTTAAATAATTTTTTGTGTTGATAGTCTTCAAATATTTAAAATAAGAATAGCTAAAATTGTAATATGAATAACTATAGATTGCTTTACACCAATCGCAATTAAAAATTGCGAAGCATATATAGTTTTCAAAATAGTTTGTCAAAATTGAATGAAATATTTCATGTTTTGAATACATGCATGAAGTAATGTATTTCAGTCTATTTTGGGTCTCACCCACATCCTTCCCAAACTGTATAGCAGTAACACAGCTCTAGGCGCAGTGATATGGTGTGGTGTAGTAATAATAGTCTATTTTGGGTGGGCATTGTCCATTTCCTTCTGACCTGTAGTGATTCCATCTGAGGGACTGAAGCGTTTTTCCTGTGGAGATATAGATAATCCTGTTCACTATTCTACCTCCTGCCTACTTACATTATCATGGCATTTGAAAAAAACCTCCGAAGTTAACATTAATCTATCGAAGATTAACATTTACTTTAATTATATATATATATGTATAGATATATATATATATATATACAGGGTAATTTTACTTCAAAAAAATAATCTACTTTTGTATATTGTATTATTCTTGTATATTTAAGGTAATTTTACTTTATAAAAAATAATTTACGTGGATGTATACATTATGTGTGTATATTTAGGGTAAACTAATATTGAAACTATTTATTTTATTCCATACGCTAGTCAATTTTTAATTTGCACATTCAGATGTTCATATTTTCATTGTTCATCATTTTTCAGTATCTACTTCTACTGTCTAATTATTTACTATATGTTACTCCTTTTATAATTATTCTTCCAATATATTTTAATGAATATTCATTCCGATTTCTGATTTATCTATTCTCCAATCTTGTATTTATTGTATTGTATTGTTTTTAAAATTTTCAAATAATATGCCTTATGTATTTTCTACATATTTTTTATATATTCTCGCATTGAATACTTCCTATTTTTTTAAATTTAATCTTTTGATATTTTTTACTATTTATGTAAAACATTTCTTCATTGTTCAGGTTCTGTACCGCAAAAAGGCAATTTTCTCTCCTCCATCGTGTATCCATTCAATTTCACCCACATCATTCCCAAACTGTACAATGACACCTCAGCTCTAGGCACAGTGATGTGGTGTTATTTAGTAGTAATCTATTTTGAGCCTACACAATAGTGTCTTAACAAATTCCTTAAAGTCCTCTTTTTCATCAAAACATAACTCACATAACTGCAATTCAAATCAGCTGTACTGTATAAATAGCCATAATGCTAAGGTAAAATAAGAACAAATTACAATACCAGGTATTCGACTATCGAAACAAATTGTCCCTGTTACGAAAAAGTAATCGAAGCATACAAAAAGAACAGTAGCCTATTATCAGATAAGTAATTATGTAATCCTTTTGTTTATATTTTCGAAAGTCTAAAAAATAATGAAAAAAAGAATAAAGCTCAATATTTAGAAAATTAATCTCAACAGATCATTAGTCCTGCAATATCACAGAACTGTTTACAAATATTCAACAATGTACACTTCACGATTATAATTCCATTAACTTGAACACTGTGCAAATTAATTTAAGGATAGCTAATCACCTAACATTTTATCAAACCAACTTGTTCAAAAATTTGAAACGGATTAATTCTCCTCCAACAACCTTGTTTCAAAATAAAAATAAATAAATAAATAAAAATGAAGTAATACCTAGATCTTGGAAAGTATTGTTATGCAAGCATTATTGTTACCCTAAACGTCCAACTGCAAATTGTTCTGGAGATGGGTATGAATGTAGTGGAAATAAAGACTTCTGACTATAATCAACCTCTTACTATAATATCAGAATATTTTCAACTTACTATAATCTCCAAATGGCATTAAGAGACATAATCAATTTATCTTTACAGCTCAAAAATGAGGCCTCAATACAGGCAACATTAATAGGGGTTACGATTCAGACGACGTAAAAGATCAGTTAGTAGCAGAATTCTTAGCAGAAAATAGTTTCTATTTATTAAACATTAGAAAATCACGGCCAACTTTCGTGTATTCAGCAGGAAGGATGGCCAAATCTTGGATAGCCTCAGGTATTTCTAAAGCAGAATGTGATCGGAAAGTTCTAATGTGATCGAAAAGTTCTAGAGGAAGACACTTTCAGTGATCATAAGTACATAAGAATTATTTATCCTGAAAGGAAAAATATTATATTTAAATTGCATTTGAAGGGCATAAAAATGCTTTAAATAACTTTTTTTTTTGCATATTGAATGATGCTACGAAGAGAGGCTAACTAAATAGAGCTACTCACATTCTTCAAAAAGACATCATTGAAACATGCTCCAAGGCCTACAAAATCAAAACTATGACAAACTTGGTGGGTCGCATAACTTGAAGCAAGAAAAAAGCAATTAAGTTCTTTTAGAAAAAGAATGCAAACATCGGAAGGAGATGAAAAAAAACTTTATTTCAATATAGCCCAAAACAAAACAACTTATAAAAAAAACTCTCTATGCAAGACTTTAGAGAATGCCTTTAGAAAATTCTGTTTAGAATCAAGCACTTCTTATGGAAAATCTTTTAAGACCCCTGTTAAAACACCCTTTCCACTATAAGAAATCTTTAAAGCAATAGATGAATCAGAAAATGTGAATGACAAAGATATTGTTAAGAAACTTTTGGAAAAAAAGTCCTCACTTCCGTCCTGAAGAAAATTGTTCTTTTCTTCTGGAAATTAACATTATTACTAAAGAACATCCCTTCTCAAAAGAAGAAATAAAAAGAATGAAACAAATCTTCCTACATGGGGAAAGCTCCTGGATTTGATGGCATACATAATGAAGTTCTCAAAATTATTAATGATTTTTTACCAGAATTTTTTCATAACCTCTGTAATAAATGTTTACAATTCCAAATGCTTTTAAAACAGGAGTGGATGTCCTATTTCCTAAGAAAAATAAAGACATAATTCTTGCAGAACTGTTTCGCTTCTTCCCACTATGGGAAAAGGATTAAAAATCCTTTAACAATCAAAAAATAACCTTCAAATTTCATAAAGAGAATAAACTATATCCTAGAAAATATGATTTTCCTGTCAGTAAATTCTCAGATGAAGTACGCATAGATTTAATGGACTTCGTTAATGATTAAAAACAATTAATTCAATAGATATTAAGGGTGTATTTGACAGCCTTAAATATAATTCAACCTAAAATAAAATGAAAAGTCCTTCAACCTACAGATGTTACATAAACTTTTTGGACTCTTTATCTAAATATTAACAGCAATTCAAACTAGTGGAGGTTCAGTAAACCGAGAACAAACTGAAGGTTGTCCTTAAGGTTCTTGTATTCGCCCACTAAAGTGGAATCTTGTTGCCGATGAGATTCTTAATAATTAAAGTCCTCTAGCAATACATTTGTAAGAATTTTCAGTTGACTTTTATTTGCACTACTAAATGTGGACTTGAATAACTTTCGAAAGAACAACTACAGAAATTTAAAATTTGAATCAATAAGCATTAGCTATCTTTATATACACAGAAAATGAACTACATTATCACAGAAAAGCTCTCAAAGGGGCCCCTAATCAATTAAAAAATTGACTCAGTCAAAAGGAAAAAAAATTGTTAAATACTTGGGCGTATTCATTGACGAAAAACTCGATTGAGGGAAACATAGTGAACAAAGCATATGAACAAAATATCTAAGTCGCTTGATATGAAGAAGTGCCAGCAACACCTTCGGGGGTAACAAGAAATCTGGCGATTCTTAGATAAGACGATAGTGGAAAAAGTATTAAGTCATAGAGCAGCAGTATGGACACTCTTTCTAACAGTTAAAATGGGAAAAAAATTCTATCTATACAAAGGCTCTTCCTTCCGTATATAACTGGAGCATACAGAACCACATCAACAGCGCCTCTTTCGTCATTTTCACTTAAAATTGCAAACAGAAACTGAATTTACTATTGTGTATAGAACGAGGAAAAATTTGCAAATGGAAAACTTCAAATCACAGTAGAGGGTTTTAAGCAGACAATTGCAGGATTGTCATTCCATCAAATCCATATTTTTAATATCTGCAGTCATGTAGACAATTGAAATAATTTCTATTCAACAAATGCTGTACGGATGGCTTAAAATCAAATGGAGTCGCAGGGACTATATTTTACTCCTTCAAAAATGGGAGTGAAACCTCAAAATTTATATTTAAAGTGAACCCTTTCCATCCATACAGGAAGCTATTCGATAAGCCTCCACAACAAGAAAATCTATAAAAATACAGTCAGATATGATCTCTGGATTACTAGACTTCTTAAATCCTCATACACCACATCAACTTGCAAGGGAAATTCAGAGTTTTCTACACTCCAATAAACAAATTAGATGAGGATGAATCCAAGTGCACATAAGGAACAGGATGCAATGCAATGTTGGTAAGGATGGTAGGAAATTCTGGTAATAAAACAGCTGAGGAACTCATCAAGTAAGGCATGTCAAAAGGTCAGCAATGTCAATGCAATGTTAGTAAGGATGATAACAAATGTTGATAATGAAATAGCTGATGAACTAATCAAGCAAGGCATGTCAAAACGTCAGCAATGTCAATGCAATGTTAGTAAGGATGGTATCAAATGTTGGTAATGAAATAGCTGATGAACTCATCAAGCAAGGCATGTCAAAAGGTCAGCAATGTCAATGCAATTTTAGTAAGGATGGTAACAAATGTTGGTAATGGAACAGCTGATGAACTCATCAAGCAAGGCATGTCAAAAGGTCAGCAATGTCAATGCAATGTTAGTAAGGATGGTAGCAAATGTTGGTAATGAAACAGCTGATGAACTCATCAAGCAAGGCATGTCAAAAGGTCAGCAATGTCAATGCAAGTAAAAAAGCCCTCTCGCAGATTTGAAAGGATTATTGAATAATTATCTACTTCCAAAATAGCAAAAATTTGAAGTAAATGATTAATGGGCTAAGCTGTTTATCAAATTGAAAAATTGAAAAAGCAATGTTTTTCCAACGACCTGCAAAGATTTCAGTGGAGAAATTCAAGCTAGTTTGACTCTTCTAGAGAGGAATATATATATATATATATATAGCCAATGTTAATATATGGGTGATTAATTCTTTAAAAATTCAAAGGTCCTAAATTCAAATATAGAAGTATGACAAATTTTATATGAGAAAATCGAGATCTAATTATTCCATATTAATGTTAGATTGACCCTTTGATTCCTTATTAAGTTTTTCTCTTTTCTTAACCTTTATTATGTATATGTGATTAGGTTAAATTAATTTTGTAAAAATTTGTTATTGCATATCATATGAATATATGTTTTCAATTTACACTTTTCCTAATATTAATTTTTTTTATATATTTTTTTTAGAAATATAATTATTCTTTCTTCTGTAATCACTTTTCAATTATAAAATTTTTGAACTTTTAATACTTTAGTTTTTTATAAAATTATGCCGAATTCACATATCGAGAAATTTTCACACATAATTTGTTAGTTGCTATTCCTCTCAACATTTAATATCTCTTTATTTTAATTATGCATCAAAATGTATATATATATAATTAAAATGAAGAATATTCTATCTTGTTTTCTAATTTATACATTTTAATTGGTATTTTACAATATAACATATTTCAAAAAATTTCCATTCTATGTTTACAGCAAATATTATATTTCTATATTTCTCGTACCAAACGTACGTCCTGAATTTCAATTTTATTCACATCGTTTTCGAATTTTTTTATGATTTATGTGGATTCTATCCTACGTTTATTTATATTATTTTTTTTAAATACCACCTTCATTATTCAGTTATTGAAACCTCAAAAGTAAATACATTGAAACAAAGTAATCAAAAGTAAATACATTTTCTTAGATTTCTGCGCAAACCTTATGATTTCTCTTACGCCTCGAGTCTCTTTCATTATTTCCAGATTCAGATAATTTTTGGGATTTCCTTTTCCTTCCTCTTTTCACCTGATTTTACCAAATACTTTTTTTTTTCTTCTTCCGCAACACAAATTTTACATATTTTATATTTGTATTATTATTATTATTATTATATATTATTATTATTTTTTATACAAATTCATCCACATCACTCCCAATCATCAGCTCCAGGCACATCGGTGTGGTATGGTTCAGTAGCAGTACTGGTCTAATCAATAGCTCAGCAGTAGTCTAATCATTATCCCCACATGTGGTCCAGTGGCAATATGCACTGCTAGCGAATGAGTGCATTTCGAATTTGTTAATGGAATTGTTGTAGTCACTGCTTCCAAAAACGAAAGAGACTCGATGGTGATTGTGAAAATATGTGTAAAGCATCTCGCATCGATTGCCATGCTGTATGTCATTATATCAACAGTTAAGAAATTGTTATTGATTGTCAAATTCAGAAAGTTACCCCTAAATGTCCTCTAATTGATTGTCTTTCACCTCCATCGATGATTCGCGATATACATGTAACTAGGGATTGCAATACCGAGATACCGAATACCGGTATTTTGAGCCATTTGTACAATTTTGTAATACCGGTATTCACAAGTTTAAATACCGGTTTTTCTGTATTTACTAGAAATTTAGAATTCTTATCTGTGAATTATTATTAAGAATTCTTATCTGTGAAAACAAGGTTGTAGTTATGAAAAAGTGTAATTTTTCGATATTTTTTTTAATTGGTGAGACTGTTATTCATATTGTATTTGCATATCCTACTTTAGAGTTCCAAATATTTTTCAGATTTATTATATATATACTCATAAATAATACCTCATAATAATAACGAATAAGAATAACTTTAAAGAACTTAAAAAATCAGTTGATAATACTTCGGTTTGGTTTCATTATTTATATGATGAAAATAATATGGTGGCACAATGTAAAAACTGTTCAAGATTTATCAAATTGAATGAAGGAAGTACAAGCGGAATCCATACACATTTAAAAACGAAACATGATACAAATTTATTAAGGAGGAAAGAATCTAATTGCGATGAAGATACAAACTTAAGCACAGTTTCTAAGTCCAAGCCATCAGGGATTTCAGATTATTTAGAAAAAAAGAAAGATGATTTGGATGAAATTATAAGTAAAATGACAGCATTAGATGGTTTGCCATTTCGAGTGTTTTTTGTGATATTTGCATTCTATAATAAACCAGGCAAAAAAAAAAAACCCTGTGGTTTTTTCCTGAAAGTTCTACTACCGGTATTAAAACCGGTATCCTGGTATTAAGATCTAAAAAATATCGACTACCGGTATTGAACTTTTGGTCCGATATTACAATCCCTACATGAGACCTAACGTCACCTTTCAAATTGATAGGGAGACTACATAAACCTAGGTACAAAGATGAGAAGTGAAAAAATAAAAAAAGAAAGAAATTTCATTTAATAGCATTTTCTATGGGCTTTATGACCAAGTGACTAACTATCTGGCACTCGGTAACACAAGGTTCGAGTCCCGCGGTGCCATGGATATTTAAGGAGGTTCCAAATCCACTTTAAACCGTAGGTCCCGTTCTAATATGACTGTAGAGCATAGGGTTGACAACCCTGCCCCATAAAAAGAAAGCATCTACTGTCTCGAAATCTGCCAGTACGCAGATGACCTTTGCCCACCTTTGAGTTGCGCCAATGAAGAAGAAACCTTTTCTAAATTATAGATATTGTTGCAAATGTAAAACAAAGTTTGTTTTAATATAGAAAAAACAAATTTCAATTTTTTCATTGATTATTAAAAAAAAAGTAGTTATTTTTTTTTTTGATAAAAATAATCTATATATATATATTCCTCGAAGCTATGTGTCCTTCTATGCACGTTCTCAATTTACATCTAAATTTCACCAAACTTGGCAGGAATAATTTTATTAGAAAACCTAGATAACCTGAAAAAATTGTTCAAAATTGGATCATTATATTCGTTAAAAAATAAATATCACCCAATTTGGGGCAAATTAGTTTTTTTTATGCCATTTTGGCGACTTCTAATGCAGTGCGAATTTTTCATGGTTGACGTTATTTTTTATGCTGTTGTACTGTTCAACACGCCGACGTAAAATAAATAAATGAATAAAACATAATAACCGATCACCTGCTACCATTTAAAATGCTGAAAAAAATGAGAAAAAATTGCATTGACATTTTATCGATAAAAATGTCCAAGCCAAATTGCAGCTTAAGGGACAAAGAAATTTGTAATTAATCTTATTAATGTAACATATTCCTATTAAGATAAAAAAATTAATATGCAAATTATAAAATAGAAGTAGAAAGAATTATGAATTAGAATACACGATTAAAGGATAATATACTTTTAAAAAAGAAAAAAGAAATAAATTTCATTTATTGCCATGCGTATATGTGTACTACTGTGCCCAAAAAGTAAGACCAATTATTTTTTTTTTTTCAAAAACTTTATTTATTCTTCCAAATTTATTTCATCGCCTTCAAAATAATCCCCTCCGGACACAATGCACTTATGCCAACTTTTTTTCCAATCATCAATGCATGCTAAAAAGTCATCGGCAGGGAAGGCCTACAAAGCGCGCGGCGATTCACGTTGAATCTCTTAAATTGACTCAACACGATGTCCCCGGAGCGGTCTTATCAATTTAGGGAATAGCCAGAAGTTGCACGGTGTGAATACGATGGTTGTGGAACGATATGGGTTTTATTTTTGGCGAAAAGGCCACAAAGAATCAATGAGTGTGAGCTGGCGCATTCAGTGATTTCGGTACCAATAGAGATTTGACGCGTTTGAGGCCCAAAATGGAATTGACCGATCCTTTTGAAATTCCAACATCATTAGCAAGATCTGTAATTGTAAATCGACGGTTTGCAAGCACCAAATCTTTAATTTTCTGGATGTGAGCTTCGTCGGTTGAGGTTGATGATCGTCCAGACGGTTTTTCATCTTCAAAGGGGTCTCTATCTTCTTTGAACTGTTTATACCACTTCTCAACATTTCTTTCCGATATAGGAATGCTCACTGAATGCCTTCTGCAACTTTCTATACGTTTCCGCAAACAAAATTTAATGCAAGTTCTTTGCTCAATTAATTCAGACATTTCAAAAATGCTGGAATCAGTTTTAGCGTCTCATAAAGCCAAGTGTAACTCAAACACTAATGAATATTTTGACTTCAAATTCCACACATGTCAAGGACAGTGCCAGTAATCTAAATAAGAAAAAAAAATTAAAATTCCATAAGCCCCGGGAATTTTAAATTGAAAATTGGTCTTTCTTTTTGGACACAATACTATAAAAACCCAATTTTACATTGGAAATATGCGGTTTTTATTTAACCTTTTAGCACTCTTGGCCACATATGAAGATAGGACATTTAATTTTTATAATTATTATTACTATCTTCAAAAATCTGATAATAAATTATTGACTTCTTAACAAAAATACGAATCTTATGGTTTGACTGCACTGATAACGGGGCGTCCTGATGGCCAATTGGTTAGCGCTCTGGCCTTTGTTGCTTCAGGTTCGGATCCTGGAGGTGACATGGATGTTTGTTTATTGGTTCTGAATCCACGTACGTCCTGGTCTCATATGCCAAAATGGCAGAAGAGCGATAAATCAAACTGATAACGGTATTTATGATGTACAGTTAGTCAAAATATTACTTAACGCTATTTTCATATTCCTATTAGTGTTGTTGGAGTACTTGAATAAGTCTTTAATATTCGATAAAAATAATACTAGATGTAATAAATATATTTATTATTAATCAATTATACCATAAAATCATTTCACTTATAAATTATTATTAATGCTCAGCAGCCATAAATATGGATTTTATAGGTTTTTTTAATACATTTTTATTGTTTTTTTTTCTTTTTTTAATTCTTATCATTATAAAATGAACAAATAATAAAAAAAAAAAAAGTCTTTTTTTTTCTCGCTATAAAAAGTTGTTCCTGGAGAGGTTAATTAAAAAGAACTAATTAGAAATATCTCGTAATTTTTTTTTTTTTAGTTACGAACCAAATAAAAAATTAAATTCACAGAAAATAAATTAGACTGCTAAGTGTCATAGTTTTTAAGCTACAATAGTTTTAAGAAATACCATATATATATTACATATATAAGTGCTAATTTATTTATAAAAAAATTTATATCGTATTACATTATTTTTTCTGGTATTGCTGAGTTATATCTAGTATGAAACATGCACCTGGAATTTTTTGGGCCCCTTTTGTAAATAAAATAAAGGACATAAAACCTCTTATAGCAATAATTTTTTTAAAAGCGCAAACTTAAATTAAAATAATTCAATTACAAAAAAAAAACCCTTAAAATTTGACTGAGGAAAAATACTGCTGCTCTTTACTAATAACACTAAATAGTTTACAATATTTATTATAAGGCACATAGTAATTCAAATAATATTGCTAAGAATTGCCAAAATGAACATTAACCGATGTTGTTTAATGCAAATTAAACAATAATTTGCATAAAACTGTTAGAAAACAATCCATTATTTCTATTTTTAATCATTATAATCGCTAATGGTATGATTTACAGCATAAATTCCCATGACAAATGCATGCTTTAACTAAACGATAACGTTAATTAAGTTATTAAAATAAAAATAATGTTTTTTTTCATTGGATCATTTGGAGCAAACCTACGAATTCCCAAAAGATCCATTAAGCTCGTTTTAAAAAACATGATCTATATCAAGAATGAACATGCAACTCGCTTTGTGATATGTTTATACCTAAAAATTTAATTGGTAATATTTTCGAAAATATTTTAGGGTTTGATTTGTCCCTCTGCGGTCATTTCTGCACACTTTGAGCTAATTAGACAGTGACCTAGAGTTTAATGTGCATTCCGAGGCACTCTCCAACATCCATGCTATTGCCAAGATTCGAACCTGAAGCCTGATACCAAGGGCCAGACCGTTAGCCAATTGATCATCAGACCGCTGAGAAAACTTTAGGATCTTGTTGTAAGAATAACGTTAGGGAAAATGGTACAGCTTTAGTTTAGTACAAATAAAAGCATTTAAATATTAGAAAAATATTTCCGTTAATGTTTTCAATTTATCCAGTTTAAGATATTATTTTTATCAGCTATTAAAGATTTATTCAAATACTTCAACATCACTGTTAATCAAAATATTAGTTTATTCTATTTTTATATTATATCTGTACACCTTAAATACCGTTATCAGGCAACCTAACCATAAGGTTTGTATTTTTCTTATTGAGAAGCGAATAATTTATTACAAAATTTTTATTCTTTTCATCAAAAATAGTAATATTAATAATAAGAAAAAAACTAAATGTCCACATATCTGACCAAGGTCGTCTAGAGGTTAAATAAGCGCTTTAAAACTTTTCCAGAAATTGTCTGCTTTTATTAGCCTATTGTTTAAAAATTACCATAAAATAAATTTAAACATTATAAAACCACATTGCATCAAAACAAATGAAAGTAGACGATTTTTTAATTAACCACTTATTTCTAAACGTAATTTTTATTTGTCTTTATAAATAGCTTTTAGTTAAACTGGTAAGTTATAGTCTTTTAAAATATTTTCTGTTCCTTTAACATGTTGTCCTAATAAAAAAATACGAAAACAATTCTAATTATTTCAGTTTTTGCAAATAGCAAATTATTATAACAAAGCATCGTACTGTTATATCACAACTTTATATTGTTATAACACATTATTACAACAAAGTATCACATTGTTATAACAAAGCATCACATTGTTATAACAAAGCATCACATTGTTATAACAAAGCATTATATTGTTATAAATCACTGTTATAACAAAGCATTATACTGTTATAGCACATTGTTATATAACAAAGCACTACACTATAACAAAGTATTATATTGTTATAACACATTATTACAACAAAGCATCACATTGTTATAACAAAGCATTATATTGTTATAACACATTGTTATAACAAAGTATTACATTGTTATAACAAAGCATTATACTGTTATAGCACATTGTTATATAACAAAGCACTACGCTATAACAAAGTATTATATTGTTATAACACATTATTATAACAAAGCATTATACTGTTATAGCAGATTGTTATATAACAAAGCACCACGCTATAACAAAGTATTATATTGTTATAACACATTATTATAACAAAGCATTATACTGTTATAGCAGATTGTTATATAACAAAAAGCACCACGCTATAACAAAGTATTATATTGTTATAACACATTATTATAACAAAGCATTATACTGTTATAGCAGATTGTTATATAACAAAGCACCACGCTATAACAAAGTATTATATTGTTATAACACATTATTATAACAAAGCATTATACTGTTATAGCAGATTGTTATATAACAAAGCACCACGCTATAACAAAGTATTATATTGTTATAACACATTATTATAACAAAGCATTATACTGTTATAGCAGATTGTTATATAACAAAGCACCACGCTATAACAAAGTATTATATTGTTATAACACATTATTATAACAAAGCATTATACTGTTATAGCAGATTGTTATATAACAAAGCACCACGCTATAACAAAGTATTATATTGTTATAACACATTATTATAACAAAGCATTATACTGTTATAGCACATTGTTATAAACAAAGCACCACGCTATAACAAAGTATTATATTGTTATAACACATTATTATAACAAAGCATTATACTGTTATAGCAGATTGTTATATAACAAAGCACCACGCTATAACAAAGTATTATATTGTTATAACACATTATTATAACAAAGCATTATACTGTTATAGCAGATTGTTATATAACGTATAACAAAGCACCACGCTATAACAAAGTATTATATTGTTATAACACATTATTATAACAAAAGCATTATACTGTTATAGCACATTGTTATATAACAAAGCACCACGCTATAACAAAGTATTATATTGTTATAACACATTATTATAACAAAGCATTATACTGTTATAGCAGATTGTTATATAACAAAGCACCACGCTATAACAAAGTATTATATTGTTATAACACGTTGTTACAACAAAGCATTATACTGTTATAGCAGATTGTTATATAACAAAGCACCACGCTATAACAAAGTATTATATTGTTATAACACATTATTATAACAAAGCATTATATTGTTATAGCAGATTGTTATATAACAAAGCACCACGCTATAACAAAGTATTATATTGTTATAACACATTATTATAACAAAGCATTATACTGTTATAGCACATTGTTATATAAGCAAAGCACAAAGTATTATTGTTATAACACGCTATAACAAAGTATTATATTGTTATAACACAAGCATTATAACAAAGTATTATATTATAACAAAGCATTATGTTATAGCAGATTGTTATATAACAAAGCACCACGCTATAACAAAGTATTATATTGTTATAACACATTATTATTGCAACAAAGCATTATACTGTTATAGCACATTGTTATATAACAAAGCACCACGCTATAACAAAGTATTATATTGTTATAACACATTATTATAACAAAGCATTATACTGTTATAGCAAATTGTTATATAACAAAGCACCACGTTATAACAAAGTATTATATTGTTATAACACATTATTATAACAAAGCATTATACTGTTATAGCAGATTGTTATATAACAAAGCACCACGCTATAACAAAGTATTATATTGTTATAACACATTGTTACAACAAAACACTTGTTATGAAACATTGTTTTAAAAAGCATTATATTGTTATAATACTTTTATAACGCCTTAAATTGTTGTAATACGTTTAATAAATTATAACTTGATTAGACTACTCAAATTAGTCATTGGTGATAATTTCTGTAATGGCAATTCAAAAGATGATCCTAATCTCATCTAACGGTAAATTTTACCAAACATTTTTCAATTGTTGCTTCAGATTTTAACCATTTAGGGGTGAGGGGACTCTCCAAATCTGATGCCTTAAAATATTCCGCATATATCCATTTGGAAATGATCTGGGGATTTTTTTGTCCAAAGAAGAGTATGGACATTACAAATGCTATAAAAATGTATGCGAGCCATATGAAGTCCACTTTAACCTATTGAAAATTTCCAACAAGAAGGAAGTGCAATAAAGGGTAACAAATGGTCCACAGAATGTCAAAAACATATAGTTAAGCTGTAAAAGCATAACTATAAAATTTTCGACAACGTCAAAACGTCATTATTCATAGCATCTCCAGAGAATATATTGCCACCATTGAAAAAAAACAAACAGTTTGCAGCATTTGTAACCCTTTTATTTTCTAGTTAATCATTGAAAATATATGAAATAATGTTTCCACTAGAAGCCCCTAAAAAATTAATCATTTAAATAATTGGTATATTAGAGCCATTATGTGAAACCTCGAGATAACGGGGGTACTTATATGTATGGGTTTTTTTCACCAAAAGAGCATTGTTTGAGAATTACAATAGGAAATTCGCTTTGAAATTAAAATTATTTGAAAGATATTTATGAAACAAACTAGCAGAACCCGGAATACGTTGTCCTGCAAAAAAAATGCATTGTAGTAAATTACATAACGCGAATATATTCTCCATGTTCCAATATAGGGGCATATTAATTTTCATGGATATCGTTTGAACGGTATTCAATAAAGATTTACCGACCTGCCCGAAGGCTTACGGAAGCTGAAAGCACCATCCGGTGGCGACTTACAAGATAGGGGATAGCATAATAACATTCGCCATGTTTTGTCAAACACATACAAAAAATTTCTTCCAAATAGGTCAAGTCGTTTAGGAGGAGTTCAGTGACAAACACCCGTACAGAAGAATTATATATATAAAGATATATCGATTGTAGCGCCCCCTACTGGGTCCAATTATGAATCCAAACCATCCAGGAACCCAGTCAAACACACACACAAAATTTCATCAAAATCGGTCAAGCAGTTTAGGAAGAGTTCAATGACAAACACCCGTACAGAAGAATTATATACATAAGAAAATAAGGATATTTTTTTGGCTTTTGAATTTTTTTATTAATATAGAAACAGTAATTTAAAAAAGTTATAAAGTTTCTTTTATTCCGAACGAATTTACGATTGCAAAATGTTTTGAGCTACTCTTCCTTAAATGGAATGTTGGATATTTGTTGATATACACACAAAATTGATTTTTCATTGGAAAAAAGGTCCTCTCCCCCAAAAAGTTTGGCTTCTGTATGTTGGCCTGTGAAAGATATTGCCACATAAAACGAATGAATTGATAAATATTGCATTTTGATATGGTGCAAAATGAGCATCTGAGGATATTGGAAATAAAGGAAAAGTTTATGAATTTAACAAAGAATTCCGTCAACTCGTATCAAATCAAGTTACTTTTTCGATACATATCTAGGGTGAATTATAAGTTAGAGAAATCGTAAGTTAAACTGAAATTCATATCTGCTAAATAAAACAAATTTGAGCTACAATGAGAATAAATTAGCCACTACATCACCACTACAAGATTACAAATAAAAAGTGAAAGGACAAATGCATGAAAATCAATAGATATGAAAGAAAGTTTGTACATAAATTGTAACAGCTGTCCAGAGTTAGAACTTTGCTCTGATCAAGTCATGCCATTTCATCAAAGCTTCAAAACAGCTTAAGGAAACCTGTTATTTGAAAAGACATTGAGAACATTGTTAGGGCATATCAGCTTGTTGTGTTCGAAGTTATATTCTGACTTTAACACAGTCTTAAAATCGTTGATTATTCTCAAGAATTTTTGATCACCTTTCATCTATAAAACTAAAAGAAACATGCGTGGCCCTAGTTTAATAATGAATGGACTATAGATTTTATTTCTATTTGATGAATTAAATTTTTAATAACTCTACTTAATTGTTACATATAGTATAAAGATTTAAAACGTAGGATTTCAAAGGAATTCAAGAATTCTTTTGGAATTCTATATTTCCTATTCATTTGAAAAATCCTATCCTATCCAAGGATTCCAAGGAATTAAAAAAAAGAAAAGAAAGTTTATATTCTTTAAAAGGATTAAGAAACAATTTGTTGGTGCCCAAATGACATGGACATTAGTCTTACTTACTTGGATAGATTATAAATAAAAAAAGACAACATTTTAAAATTTAAAAAAATTATTACTCATAAAATTATGGATATTATTTTCAAGAGAAGAAAGTTCTTGACTTATTCTAAGTTCTTGACTAATTTTTTTACCTTGACCACTTTCAATGTTTCTTATTGTCCCTTATTTTTTTTTTATTTTCTTTCATGGCTATTCTTATTGTTTTATTTAATTTTCTTTCACTAGTTATTCTTATTGGTTTATTTAAATTTCTATCACTAGTCATTCTTATTGGTTTGTTCAAATTCTTTTCACGAGCGAATAAATAAATAATTAAATAGTCTAAAATTGTTTTAAAAGAAAAAAAAAGTGAAGTTTGGTGAAAGCAAAGACAATTTTATTTCAAAGTGAAAAGGAGATTTTTCAACAAAAGAAAATCATTTGGAATTTTATAATTTTTATTTAAGATAACAGTCATACGTTTTGTTTGTACATTAAATTCTAAATTTTATGGATGATCTATATCAATCAGCCCATTATTTTTTATTATGTTTTCAGAATAGGAACTATTGACATTTTAAATAATTTAAAATAACGATTTCTTTTATATAATTATAAATAATGGTCCTACTATGCTGTTGCCTATCGGCCTTAAATTTTTATGAAAATAATTATAATATAATCGGCATTATAATGCATCTGATAATGTTTCAAAGTCACATTCATATTCTAAGTAAATAAGCCTAATTATAAAATTCAATTTTCAATTTTTAAAATTTATTAATGATAAACTCGTTCACTACCGCTACTTTACCAAGTTAGTGGTAGTGCACGTATCAATGAGAGAAAGGGCAAGATTTCTTATCCCTTTCTCAGAAAATTGATGAGGATTGTGATAAGATTACCTCATAATGACAATTGTATTGATTGAGAATTCTGTGAGTTCCTTCCATATAGCATAAAATTGAGAGTAGCAACTCCTAAAAATATTTCTAGAATGCATATTCGTGGGTTCTTGAACTAAATAGAAACATAGAAATAAATCTTCGGTAATTTATTAGAATATTAAAAGTAAAAATAATTTTTTTTTTTCCCATTTCATATATTTTTTGAAAATTTATTTCTTTAAAAAAAATATAATTCAGCTGGGAATTATCCTAGCTACTGAATTTAGCAATGGAATATATCAAACTGAAAACTTCTTTTTAATATTTTGTATTCATACAAAATGAATAATGATATATTTATTTTTTATTTTTGCCGATTTTCAGAAATATTTCCAACAATTTTAATTTAAAAATGCAAAATATTCATTTATTTTAAACACTTTATGTCCTTTTTTTTGTTCAAGGTTTCTCATTTCCCTTAAAAAGTTTCAAATTTTCTTCAATTAGCACTTAAATTTTATTTTATTATAAAATATTGGGATTTTTTTGAGAACTTAAACTAAAATCAAATAATTTATTAAGGATTAAAAATAGGACAAAAATAATTCATTTTCATACTAAAAGAATTTTCGCATACTAAAAATGTAACCTTTTAGGATTTTCAAAATTTCTAAATCTTTTCAAATTGTGTTATACTTTTTTGAAAATAATTATAATACAATCTGCATTATAATGTATCTGATTAACCTTTCATATTATCATTCATTTTCTTTGCCAATTAGCGTAATTATAAAATTCAGTTTTTAATTTTTTTTTAATTTATTAATGATGAACTCGTTCCTTACAGATAATTTAAGAAATTACCATTTTAAAGAAAAACACAAATTATAGCATAAAGAGTAATTTTTATTAAAATCTTTTAAAAATTCTAATTTGTCTGATATTTAAACTAGTGTTTAACTGTGACATTATTACTGATACAAATAAAATTTATTAATAAATTTTGTATTAAACAGGAAAAAAGTGGACGTCAATAGTAAGATTAAATTACATTAACCTTTTTAAGTCATTCAATTTTTTTATAGGTGAAAATTAATAAATACTCAAAATAAAATTAATTACATTAAATTTAGACTTGTTATAAGCAGCATATATTTTAGACTTGTTAAAACAGCCATCATTTAAATATATGAAAAAAAAACAATATTTCTTCTCATGTAGTTAAAATTAATTATATTTAATTCTAATATATATTTAAATTTAAAAAAAAACGAGTGAGAAAGATATTTTTCTAAGATCTTATAAAAAACTGCAAAAATACTTTTAAAGAACAATGAAGTATTGTATTTTCGAAAACATCCTATTACAATTTAATTTCTTAGAAATTGACACTCTCTAAAGTAATTTTGATGAAATGTTTTTTAAATAAAATATCTTTTTTTTAAATTCTACTAAAAATAATAACAATAATGCTCAAAATAAAAATTAGTCACATTAAATTTAGTCTTGTTATAAGCAGTGTATTGTATTTTCGAAAACACATCTATTACAATTTATTTTCTTAAAAATGACACTCTCTAAAGTAATTTTGAGGAAAAGTTTTCTATATGAAATATTTTTTAATATGCTCAAAAAAAAACTCTCTTAAAATACTCAAAATAAAAATTAGTTGCATTAAATTCAGTCTTGTCGTAAGTAGCGTAGAACTTCAGGTGTAAATAGCCATCAGTTCCATATATGAAAAAAGAATATTTATTCTATTAATTATATTTAATTCTAATATATATTATGAATATTTAAATGAAAAAAAAATATGAGTGAAAAATTATTTTGCTAGGATCAAAGGTTAGGTTTTATGTAATAAATAACAGGTTATATTAATCCAATAGGTTATATTTAATTCTAATATATATTATGAATATTTAAATAAAAAAATATAAATGAAAAAATATTTTACAAGGATCAAATAAATAAAATAAAAAAAATACTTCTAAACAACTGAGAAATATTGTATTTTCGAAAACACATCCATATTACAATTTATTTTCTTAGAAATTGACACTCTCTAAATTAATTTTGATGAAAAGTTTCGTACATGAAGTATCTTTTTTTCTTTATAAAACCTATTTGCTCTGGGCGTGATATTCTGTCACCATAACAACTAGCTACCTTAAGTAGAAAAACGCTGAAGAGAACGAATTCGAATAGAAGAGTCTGGAAGTTCTTGTTTTATTTTTTAGTTCTTTCCTTCTTAGAAAATAACAGGAAGAAACACTTTCTCCTCTTTCTGTTTGGAATTTAATCCGCCTTTTTCACTTTCATTTGACGACCGATGAAAGCTCAAAGTGCAATCAATCTCAATATCGAGATCTAAAAGAATGCAAGAACACAAATCTCGCTGGAAAATGCCCAACAAAGGAAATGCCGCCGATGTGTAATACAAAACTTTTTTCGATAGCAAAAAAAAATCTGCTTTTCCCCCTCCATCTTAGTATATATATTTTTATTTAACTTAGTTGGTAGGGTGTGTTGTTACTTTCCAAGATGCTTCGAAATTCCAAAGGGACATGACATTAGGCTTAAGAAAAGTAAGGCGAGAGATTCGTTACTTCGAATCCATGTTTAAGTACTAAATGTTTTTTTGTTTTTTTTCATAAATATATATTTAATAGCTTTTGGAACATGCACTTTTTTATGAAAAGGTAACATTCTTTCTTTTAAGATCTTTTCACGCCTTCTGAATAAAAGTGTATTATGTTTTCTACTATTTTGAATGAAGAGATTTATTGACATTAAGTTGACGAGAGTTGATACATGTTTTATATTAATATCTCAGATATTAGTGATTTAATAAATATTTTGATAAGAAATTTCACTTAACTTGTGTTTTCTCCATGTGAAATTGAAGAATTCTTGTTACATTTGTTTTTGAAACTAGAATATTGTTTTCTATATTAAAATTTTTAAATTGCTTTCACAAATAAGTATTAAATAAATATTAGAAAATTAAATATTTTAACATTACTACTTTACTATATTTAATACTTTTACTATATATTATTATATAATAAAAGTATATGTATAGTTTAATATAGTATATATATAGTTTTACTATATATTTACTATATTTAATATTTTTACTGTAAGACATGAATTCATATCTTTCTAAATTAAGACTCGTAGTTTGCTAGTTAAAAAAGTTATTTAGAGATTCAAGTAAAATATGATAAAATATATAATACTCAATTCCAATCCAAAAATAAAAATTGTACAAAATAATCCAGTTTACTATCCAAATAACTTTTAAGATACTTTTAAAAATTCATTTCAATTTCTTGTGAATAATTGGTAAAGACAATTTTTGTAACGTTCACTTTCTCCTATATTAAATAAATCTTAAAAATTTAAATATTTTAAAATTAGCTTTTAAGTGTAAGACATGAATTCATATCTTTTTAAAATAAGATTCGTAATTTGCTAGTTAAAAAACTGATGTAGAAAGAGCCACGTAAAATGTGACAAAATATAGAATACTCACATCTAATCAAAAAGTAAAAATTGTAAAAAAATCCTTAAAAAATTAGTTTATCATACAAATAAAATTTAAGATATTTTCAAGAGATTCATAATTATTCACAAGAAATTGAAATGAAAGACACCTGTTGTAATGTTCATTTTCTAGAAAACAAATAATATAAAAAAAAAAAATTAAGTCAATTCCTACTTTTTTTTTCACTATATTGCAAGTCCTTTATAAATAAAGTTGAAATTTTCCTCTTACATGTGGCGCCATCTATTGCTAGATACATGCAACTTAAATCTAAAAAAAACTAAAATTAATTAATTAAATTAAATTAATGAATTAATATTTGAAAAAAACTGTTACATCAGGTGTCATACACTACAAGTTCCAAAAAAATGTATTTGAACTTGAGAGGATGAATAAAAAGTATTTTATGAACGATTGAAAATTTGAACAAGATATATATAGGCAGAGTGTGAGCTAATAGTAGGAATTGAAAAAAAGCATTTAATGTAAGAAATAACTTTTCTTACATAAATAGAATATGAAAATTAATCAAAATTCTTAGGAGTAATTTTTCCATTTATACAAAGAAGTGGCACTTTTATCTATTGAAATATTTTATAAATTTTTCTAACATAATTTTTCAAACAATCTGTGGCTGTAAAAGAAAGTCTGAAAAAAGATCAAATTATTTTCAGCCTCTATCCTCTATTTCTCAATTTTCTATTTATAATGTTATGATATTAAATTAGGCACTTTGCAATTAAAAATAAGATACTGATGCTGTTAATAATGAATTTGCTAAATATAATAATAAAATGAGAATAATAATAAACTCCCTTCATTATTTAAAGGACATACTTCGAATTGGTATTGCATTCTTATGGATTAGGAAGCAATAAATTATTCATAGCCACATTTTATTTAAAAGTATTATCCATAGTTAGTTTAACATCTAGAGTTAATTAGATAATACTTAGTCTTCAGAAAAATTAGGTAATTCTGCCTACGCGATTTTGACTGCTTCTGAAATAACTAGCATAGCTTTACACTGAAAGATGAACTTTCCGTTTTTTTCGTTTTGTGGTAACCTAAGAAAAATATATTAGTACTAGTAAAGATACAAAAATTAGTATTAACTATAACTAACATTAGTTATATAATTATATTAACTACTAATTGTATTATTAGTATTAGTATTAATATATATAAATATATTAATACCATCAAAAAGAAATTAATTACCACCTCACCATTCAAGAGTAGAAAAAAAATAAAAAAAGATTCAGTAATCCAGTAGGCTTCGAATATGAATTTCTATCATCAAATTATTACATTATCACTATGTTATTTAACGTTTTCTTTTCTATCAGCGTGCTATATTTTCTACAGAATATCTGTTTTAACTACTATTATAATTATTAGCAAAATTATTTAGTAGTTGGAATTTGGAGCAAAAGTATTAAGATAAGTGATGTTATTTAATAAAATTTAAATGAAATTATATTAAAAAAATTTTACAATAGATCTGGAGTAGTCTAATCCTTAGTACAACATTCTGGAGTAATCTAATACGCTATCAGTCTTATTTTTAAATGGTAATGGTGAGCAGTCCAATTCATTGTAGTCTATTGGTGGAGTAACCCATTTCTTAGTAACACAACGTTGAAGTATTCCAATTCCTCATAATTCAATGTTGAATTAGTCTAATTTTTTGTAGTCCAGTCTTTGGGTAACTCAATCTTTCGTAGTCCGATATTGAGGTAGATCAATTCTTAGAAGTGCCATAATTTCCGTAAAAAGGAAGATAAACACGAAGCTCAGCAAACACGTTTAAATAAACAAATTCATGTTAAAAACTGCAATAAGTACTGTAAATATGTAGATTTGAAGCTTTTTCAATCAGTTAATTGAGAATGAAGTAAATGAGCATAGAAACATGTGCGAACTTCCGAAGTCAAATCCAAATTAGTAACATTCACCTGAATTTTCATCTTACCCACTGCAAAACAAATATATAACAAAGAATTCGATTTCTTATTCCAAATAAACGAAGTTGCGAAATACCAGTAAAAGCAAGGCCTTTTATGAATCAAAGAAAAATGCAACAGACCATATCCTGAAAAACTCACTGGGTGGCAAAGAATAAAGATAAAAAAGGAACCATATCTGTATGGTCAGTTTTGTCTTACACCATTTAACTCTAACAAGGAGGCGAAACAAAACACTGCATCAGTACATCCTTGAGTTAATCCAGCATTTCATTCCGCCTCACTGGCTGAGTCATGTTGGATCTTTGCGAACGGACCATCAATCTTTGATTGTCAGAAAAGTTGATTCCAGGAGGGAGTTCGAAAAACGAATTTTCACAAAAAAAGTTTTGAAGGACGGGAATTTATTTGGCTTCGGAAAAAAGGAGATTTGTTGTCTGTGACGAATCAGCGAGCTGCCCTGCAGAAAATTGTTGAGGAATAATTTAACAAGCTCTTCTCTGGTAATAAACAGAGAAGTAAGGAATGAAATTGTTTCTTTATAAGTGTGTGTCGTCATAAGTAACGGGAAAAATAATAAATAAGATCGTTGTATTTTTATGTTGTTTTGGATTGGTTAAAATTTATTTTACGAATTAGAGATGTCATTTTGCGAGTCATAATAAATAATACCTTCAATAAGGTATATATTTTAAAATGTACGACGTGATAGCAAATGGTTTGGTTTGATTTCTCTCTCTACGGTTATTTTGTGCACACTTTAGGCTAATTAGACTGGACTTATTGTTTAACGTGGATTCCAAACAGCTAACAAACATTCAAATCACCGCCAAGTTTCTAACCAGAAGCCTATGTCCCCAAAGGCCAGAAACTAGCCATTTGGTCATCAGGCAGTGCTGTTTAACGTGTATTCTGAACAACAACTACAGCACATCACCGTGCCTAGACCTGAGTTGCGTCTTTACATTTTGGAATGATGCGGGTGAGAAGTCTGACTGGAATCTGTGACGCTCTTACAGTCATATGAGATCGGGATCTACGGCTTAAAGTGGATTCCGAACCACAACGAACATCTATGGCAACTCAGGGATTCACACCTGAGACTTGAGGTACTGAGTGCCAGAGCGCTAATCATTCGGCCATCAAATATTAGTGAAAATACTAGCATTGTAAAAAATCATATTATTTATCATATTATAGTGGGAAAAGAAAGATGTAAGCAAAGGGCTCTAATTTATAAGAAAGAAGAAAATACCTTTATCATAACTGTAGAATGAAGAGAAATTTAAATTAATTCTCATTTCTCAGAAAGGTAAAGATAGAAGCATACAGTAAATAAGCAAATTATATTATGTATTAGCATATATATATAACACAGAATTTGATGTATTATTCTAAATGAACAAAATTTCAAAATGTGAATAAAAGCAATGGCTTTTATGAATCAAAGAAAAATGTAAGAGTCAGTACCCTGTAAAACTCACTCGGTGCCAAAGAATAAAGATAAAAAAGGAACCATATCTGTATGGTCAGTTTTGTCTTACACCATTTAACTCTAACAAGGAAGCGAAACAAAACACTGCATCAGGACATCCCCGAGTTAATCCAGCGTTTCATTCCGCCTCACTGGCTGAGTCATATTGGATCTTTACGAACGGACCATCAATCTTGATGTCAGGGATTGATTCCGCACACAGAAAAGTTACGCATGGCAAACACAGCGGGGAGTTCGTCAAACGAAATTTCATGACGAGAACAAAATAACAAGCATTGATTCGAAGGACGGGAATTTATTTGGCTTCGGAAAAAAACAAGATTTGTTGTCTTTGCCGAATCAGTGAACTGCGCTGCAGAAAGTTATTGAGGAATAATTTAACGAGCTCTTCTCTCTTAATAAACAGAGAAGTAAGGATTGAAATTGTTTCGGGATAAATGCGTGTCGTCATAAGTATCGGGAAAAATAACAAATAAAACAAAATAAGATCATTGTATTTTTATGTGGTTTTGAATTGGCTAAAATTTATTTTACGAGTTAGAGATGTCATTTGAGGGTGATATTAGATATTAATAAATAATACCTTGAATAAAAATATAGTTTAAAATGAATGAAGTGATAGTACATGGTTTAGTCTGGTTTGGTTTGTCGCTCTACAGTCAATTTTATACATTTTTGGCTTATTAGACCGGTAGTTTAACGTTTTACAGTTACAGTTTATATGGATTCCGAACCACTAACAAGCATCCATGCCACCGCCAGGATTCAAACGTGAAGCCTGTGTTACCAGAGGCCAGAGCGATAGCTAATTGATCATCGCTGTTCAACGTAGATTCCGAACCACTACTACTACACCACCAAACCACTGTATCTAGAGCTGAGTTACCCCTTTACAGTATGGGAATAATGTGAGTGAAAGTCTGTTTGGGTTCTGTGACGCCTACAGTCATATTAGACCGGGACTCACGGCATAAAGGGGACTCCGAACCACTACAAACATCCATGGCACCAACGGGACTTGCTCTCAAAATCTGGGCCCCGAGCGCCGGAGTGCTAATTACTCGACCCTCAGGCTCCAGTTAACATACTAGTATTGGAAGAAATCCTGTAATTTATAAAAGAGTAAAATAAAAATGCAAGCAAAAGGCTATGATTTAATAGCGTTGTTCAGAAAATAAATTCATCATAACTATAGAAAGAAGAGAAATTTAAATTAATTCCAATTTCTCAGAAAGGTAAAGACAAAAGCATAGAGTAACTAAGCAAATTAAATTAAATGTTACCAGATATATAACAAATCATTCGATTTCTTATCAAAAGTAAACGAAGTTACAAAATACCAATAATAACAAAATATTTTATGATTCAAAGAAAAATGTAAGAGACCGTACCCTGTAAAACTCACTCGGGGGAAAAGATTAAAGATAAAAAAGGAAACATATCTGTATGTTCAGTTTTGTCTTACACCATTTAACTCTAACAAGGAAGCGAAACAAACACTGCATCAGTACATCCTTGAGTTAATCCAGCATTTCATTCCGCCTCACTGGCTGAGTCATGTTGGATCTTTACGGACGGACCATCAATCTTAACGTCAGGGATTGATTCCTGCACACAGAAAAGTTCCGCACAATAATCACAGGGGGGAGTTCGAAAAACGAATTTTCATGGGAAGAACAAAATAACAAGCATTGATTTGATGGACGGGAATTTATTTGGCTTCGGAAAAAAGGAGATTTGTTGTCTTTGCCAAATGAGTGAATTGAGCTGAAGAAAGTTGTTGAGGAATAATTTAACGAGCTCTTCTCTTGATAATAAACAGAGAAGTAAGGAATGAAATTGCTTCGGGTTAAATTCATGTCGTCATAAGTATCGGAAATATGACAAATAAAAAAATAAGATCATTGTATTTTTGTGTTGTTTTGAATTGGATAAAATTTATTTTTAGAGTTAGAGATGACATTTGGGAGTGATATTAGATAATAATAAATAATACCTTGAATACGAAATATAGTTTAAAACGAATGAAGTAATAGTATATAGTTTGGTTTGTCGCACTACGTGTCATTTTTTGCACACCTTATGCTAATTAGGTCGGAAAATGCTGGTTAACGTGGAATCCGAGCCATCACTACTACTACACCACACCACATCACTGTGCCTAGAGCTGAATTATGCCTTTACAGCTTCGGAATGATGTGGATGATAATTCTGACAGGGCTGTGTGACGTTCTATAGTCATAGGAGACCGGGACCTACAGCTTAAAGAAGATTCTGAATCACTAAAAACGTCCATGGAACCGTTGGGACCCGAAACCTGGGGCCAAGAGCGTCAGAACTCTAATCACTAGGTTTCCAATGCTGGTATATTCACTGGCCATCAGGCACCAGTGAATATACCAGCACTGGAATATTTAGAAAATGCTTTTATCATAACTGTAGAAAGAAAAGAAATTTAAATTGATTCCCATTTTTCAAAAAAAGACAGAAACATATAAAAATTAAGTAAATTATATTAAGTATTACCAGATATACAACAATGCATTCGATTTCTTATTCTAAATAAACGAAGTATCAAAATGGCTTTAATAGCAAGGCCTTTTATGAATCAAAGAAAAATGCATCAGACCTATATCCTGAAAAACTCAGTCGGTGGCAAAGAATAAAGAGGAAAAAGGAACCATATCTGTATGGTCAGTTTTATCTTACACCATTTAACTCTAACAAGGAAGCGAAACAAAACACTGCATCAGGACATCCTTGAGTTAATCCAGCATTAAATTCCGCATCACTGGCTGAGTCATGTTGGATCTTTGCGAACGGACCATCAATCTTGATGTCAGGGATTGATTCCGCCCACAGAAAAGTTACGCACGATAAACACAGGGGGGAGTTCGTCAAACGAAATTTCATGGGGAGGACAAAATAACAAGCATTGATTTGAGGGACGAGAATTTATTTGGCTCGGAAAAAAAGAAGATTTGTTGTCTGTGACGAATCAGTGAGCTGCGCTGCAGAAAGTTGTTGAGGAATAATTTAACGAGCTCTTCTCTGGTAATAAACAGAGAAGCACGGAATGAAATTGTTTCGGGATAAATTGTCGTCACGTGTATCGGGAAAAATAACAAATAAAACAAAATAAGTTCATTGTATTTTTATGTTTTTTTGAATTGGCTAAAATTTATTTTACAGTTAGAGATGTCATTTTGGGAGTGATATTAGATAATAATAAATAATACGTTGTGTAAGAAATATAGTATAAAATAAATGAAGTGATAGCATATGGTTTGGTTTGTCGGTTTACGGTCATTTTTGAAAATTTTAAGCAAATTGGAGAGGGATCTGCAGTTTAAAGTGCATGCTGAACCACTAACAAACATCCATGCCACCGCCAGGATTCTGACCTGAGGTACCAAGGGCCAGAGCACTAGCCAATTGGCCAACAGGCTGCGCTTTATAACTTGGATTCCCAACAACTACTACTGCTACACCACTCCGCATCACTGTGCTTAGAGCTGAGTTGCCCCCTTACAGTTTGGGAATGATGTGGGTGAGAAGTCAAACTGGACTCTATAACGCCTTATATTCTTATGAGATCGGGACCTACGTCTTAAAGGGAATTCAGAACCACTACAAACATCCATGGCAAACGCCAACATTTGAAACTGAAACGCCTGTGGTACGAATAGCCATATGTACATCAGGCAGTCAATAGCATATGTTATTAATTATTTAAGTGACCCGCTAATTTACAACCATGCTAGATTTGTTAAAGGTGTTTTTTAACCAATAAAGACCAATAAATTATTATTGTGTTTACCGTTATTCTTACATGTAAGCATATATAATATAATAATAACGATATTAAACGCACATTGTAAGGAAATATATAACACTAAAATGGAAATATAAAAATATATAAATATAAATGAAATATAAAAAATGAAAAAATATCAATTTTACTAGTATGATATTTTTTCTCCACTCTTTCACTTAGCTTTTGCAAATGGATCTCAATTTGTGTATTTGCAACATCGTAATTGGTGTTTGTGGGTTAACGTACGTTTATGCTTGAGCAAAAAAAAAAAAAAAAAAAACGAGTCGTAGTTGTAAGTTGAACCCAAAGGGCTAACAACTTTTTGTGCCAGATTAATCAAATTGGAAAATTTCTCTTTTGTGACGTAAATGATGTAAAAATCTATTTTTGATTCTGAAGTTTTAAAAATGTGTTTTAATTCAATATTGCAATATAAGTCAACCAGTTCCATTTGGAGATATTCCGGGGTTGACACAATTTCAGCATGAAAGGTAGATTAATGTATTTAAAAATTTTGTTGTATTTTTCTAACTCTAAATTACTTAATCGGCTTTCAAAAGCCGCTGTGAGTTTTCTTATTTATTTTGCATATTTTATGTAATTATTACATTTTGATTTTTTAAATTCTTTCAACAATGGAAGGTGGGGAACCTTATTACTTAATTACGATTCAAATAAGATTTTCTTCTGAAATGCTTTGATATAATTAAGTGTATCTATTATTATAATGTTATCTTTTCCTTGAAATGAACTCATAACTGCAAACTCGTAAATAAAATAGGCAATATTTGTTAAATTATTCGCAAGAATATTATTTTAAAATCAAAGTTAATTTTTTATCATAATTTCGGCAATAAATATAGGGATGCACACATAATGTATTTTTAATCCATTTGTTTTCACTACTTTGGCCATTATAAAATAAATATATTTGTATATATATATACAAATAAATATATATATATATATATAGTGTGTGATACATTTCACGATCAAGGCGGGTCCGCATGCGGGCCATGAGTTGACCCACCCCTGTTGTATACCAGAAAATTATTCGATACATATTTGCATAATTTTTACTATTTCTATGAAAAACTTATACCAAAAGATTATTCTATACATATTTGTATAATTTTGCTGTTTCTATGAAAAAATTTGTACCAAAAGATTATTCCATTCATAATTGAATAATTGCAGTTTTTATAAAAAACTTGAACCAAAAGTAAATGTTTTATTAGATATATACATTGTTTTAGCTGTTTATTGCTCTGGGCTCGCTTTACTTTATTTTACTTTTAAAAATGTACTAATAAATAGAGACAGAAATTTACTATAAAAAGAGCTTTAATTATTTTCTTTTCAAATAATAATTAATCTAAAAAATGGAAAAAATAAATAAATAAATAAATAAAAATTCTGTCATTTTGAATCACCGTGCAATAATTATTCAAATTTCATTGAAAGTAATTTTCTTGAATAATGAATAATTCATAACTGAATCATAAGAAAGAATTTTTTTCTTTTACTTACTTTTCTAAATATGTCTGCTAAAAACTAGATATAAAATAGCAAAATAATTGCTCAAATTTAATAATGAAGCCATTAAATAAAAATCTTTTTATCAAAATATTAAAAATTAATATTATAAGTATGTTTACACTGTAAAAATAGCGATAATTGTATTGAGATAGATACAAAACATGTTGTTTACTGTCTATAATTATATTTAATAGTCTAGTTTCTATTCCCAAACGTTTTATAATTTATTTCAATTATGTATGTATAAGACAAAAATATATTTTCTGATTCATTGTATAAAATGCAATCTGAAGTTATTTCTGTGCAAACATTTTAATGTAAAATCAATAAACATGACTAATGTTACTGTTAAATCAATTTAATTTAGTAAATGCAAATGTTTTCTTACTTTGAGCTCACCTTTTATTATTTATATTTTTATTGCATGAGGCATATTAATAAATCTTTTATTAAATTCATTTGTAAATTATCTTTTTTCTGTGGCGCAACAGCCACATAGTCGACCAAGCTGGCAGATTTCGAAACGTATGTTATCTTTTAACGTTGTAGGTTTGTCAGATCTAAGCACAGTCAGACTGGTTGGTATGGTTTAAAGTCGATTCCTAACCACTACAAACATCCATGGCATCGCCGGGATTTGAACCCGAAACCTGTGACATCGAGCGCTGAGTGACTCGGTCAAGAGGTCACAAAATTATCTTTTAAATAAGGCAAGGATTGATTTAGGGCAGATATTGATGATATTATGTTCCTGGTGCTGTTAGAGAGGTTAATTAAGCTTTTTAAAAGACCTGAGCATCTTTGGGTCTCTCACCTGCTTAGTGTCGTCTAGGGTTCGATTTCCACTCTCCTAGTCCGTGAATCAGAATAAAATGCTTCGAATTTCACTCTTGTAATAGAACTGTTAATTGAACTTTCAAAATTAGTGCCGAAAAGTGTAAGCAGTTATTCTTTTGCTCACCGGAAGCAAAAGACCAGTACATGAAATGATTAGTATTTTGAATTGAGTGAATTTGAAAATTAGTGCAAGGAGCTAGATATTTCTTCATTCGATGATCTACAAAATCTGATAATAGAGAGTTTTTGCATACCGTATTTTAATCGTCCGATATTTTTTTCTCCCTGGCGCGAATGCTCATAGGAAATTGCGCATGCGTATCTGTAATAATGTTTCCTATGAGCATGCTCGCTAGGGAGATAAAAATATCGGACGATTAAAATAAGGTATGCAAAAACTCTCTATTATCAGATCAAAAGAAAAGGTTTTTTCTCTAATTATTGGAGGAATGGGAACATCTAGATGATTTATTGAAAAGCTCGATGCTTATGGCAACATTAGATCCATGTATGTATATTGTTGTCAGAAGTAGTAAGAAGAAATTTACTTCACAAAGTAGTTATAAGAGGCAAAATAACCCTCCTTACTTACCAAAAAGACATGAGATTCTCTCGGGTAAAGAATATAAGACTTCTTATTACGGCTGCGGTAAACCAGGATTTATTAAGAAGAAATGCCCAAATTGTTCTCCTAGGAATAAAAAAAACTATAGAAACACGAAAAGATTTTACTTTGTTGTTAAAACTTCCATAGTGTCAGCTCCAAATATAGCTATCACGATCTTTAATAATGAGGTGTATGTTTGTACAGATACTGGAGCAAATCATTGTATTGTAGGTGAACATATGTATAATCTGTTCAAAGAAAATGGTATATCTTTAAAAATTCGTACACATGATGCTACATTAGCTAATGTTATTATCTAGTCTAGAGACACTTTGTTAGCTATATAGGGCCTATAATCATTGAAGATAGAATTTTTGAAACTGAATTCATAATTTCATCCAAAGGCAGAGGAAATAGAATGTTCGATATGAACCTTCTGAAAAAGTCCAATATAGTGTTAGCAGTATCTAATGAAACTTGGTATTTGTTGATCAACCTTAGAAAATGTATTAACTGGTAGAAGATTGCATATCTACTGAAAGTTTTCCCTTATCAAAATTTGAAGTCAATCTATACGTTTTGCGGGAAGATTCTATCTTCAATGGTTATAGCTGCTGAATTCTGATCAAAAGAATAGGCTTAGTGCTCTTTTGAAAAAGTATGAGATATGCTTTCCATGAAGGGGGAGAAGCTACTCCACTTGCAAGAACATCTCATTAATGTTGGAAATCACGATCCTTTTGCAGCAGTATGAAACGTGCTAAAGTAGAAGCTACAGTTATTATACCTCCTCCTAAAACTTTTAAACAAGTACAGTCATTCTTGCAATCTTATTCATGGTATTGATTTTCCATTCTGAAAATTGCTGATATTTACAGACCCTTCAGTAGCCTAACAAAAAAAACATTTGGAATTGGGGAGAAGCAGAACAAAAAGCTTTTTGGAACTCAAAAGAATTGTCTTATAACACATCTGTTCAAACCATTCATTTTAAGAACTGATGCCAGTAACTATGCATTTGGTGCCGTGCTTCTGCATGGAGATAATAAATATCCCATTAAATACGTCAGTCGACATCTTACATTTTCAGAAAGGAATTACTCAACCTCACAAAGGAAAGTATTAGTTGTGGTGTGGGAATTTGAAAAATTTCGTTGTAAGGAAAGTCGAGAAATCAAAATAGTTACCGGTCATCAGCAGTTGAAGTGGCTGATGAATTTTAAGTCACAGTCCGGAAGATTAGCCCGGTGGTCTTTGAAAATCCAATCTTGCAATTTAAAGATTGTTTATATTCCAAGAAAGTCGAATATAGTAGCAGACATACTGTTACGCCCAATATGTGACACTGAAGTTAATAACAGTGAAAATTATAACTTTGTGCGTGTTCATATGACAACTAGAAGTTGTAGTGGCATTAGTGAAGCTCAAATGCGTGATGAAAATCTGCAAAAGATAATTTGTCTTGGGAATAATCAGTAGGAGGAAATTTTTTTAAACTGGACAGATAGGGGGATGTCTGATGAACCAAGGTATTTTTTATAGATAATGCTCCTAACTCTGATAGGGGCCTGAATAGCCGAGTGGCTAGCGCTCTGGCGCTCGGTACCACAGGTTTCGGGTTCGTGTCCCGGCGGTGCAATGGATGCTTGTAGTGGTTCGGAATCCACTTTAAACTGTAGGTCCCGGTCTGTTTAGCCTAAAGTATGCCCAAGATGACCGTAGAGTGACAAACCAAACAAACCTCAATATGTTATACCCTCCCAAGAAAGAGAAATTATCCTCCAACTGCATGCTGACTCTCCTATGACAAGTCTCCCGACGATGGCATGGATGCTTGTTAGAGATTCAAAATCCACGTTAAACTGCAGGTCCCGGACCAATTAGCCTTCAGTAAGAAAAATATGACTGTAGAACGACAAATCAAACATATTTCAAGTCATTATCATGAAAAAGGAACTTATCAATGTTTGCATAAATATTACTGGACAGGCATGGGATCCTATATTGCAAATTATGTAAAGAAATGTTCTAAGTGTTGTCGATATAAAGCAACCAATTGAAAGCCAGATGGACTTTTAAGAACTCCGTAATAAGAGCTCAGTGATTTGAAATATTAAGTATAAATTTATTTGGTCCTTTATCAGAAAGTAAAGAGGGACGGACACAAATTGATTCTTGTTGTGGAAGTTGGTGCCATTCAGTGGGTGGAACTTTCCCTTTAACTTCAGCAACTACATGTGAGTGTGTAGCGTAGTTAATTGAGGAAGTTTTCTTGAGATACGGAATACCACGAAATTCATCAATGATAATAGTCAACAATTCGTAAGAGCTGTGTTGCAACAAATTTTCTGCACTGTTGATATTGATCAATTTTTATGTCTATTATATCATCAGCAAATGAACCCAGTCAAAAGAAAGAATTGAGTATTAAAACCTCATCTTGCAATTTTGGTAGATGATACTCATGACAATTGGCCAGAAAACTTGCCAAATATTCGTTTTGCTCTAAAATCGTCCAAGTCAGATACTAATGCAGTTTGTTTGCAATTTGAATGTGATTTACGGACTATTGATGACGTGTTTCACTATCTAAAAGTTGTGTTTGACAATGGTTCTTGAGATCACGTCGTACTTAAGGCACTTGGCCATGATCTCAAAGACTGCTAAAGAACGAGCAGAAATAAAACAAGACCAGGAAAAAACCCTGTTATGACAAGAACAAATATTATTTATACAAATTTATTATGCAAATTTTATTTTACTTCTGGTCAGAAGGTTTGTGTTTTGCATCCAATTAGCAATGCACACAGAAAGAAAACATTGAAATTTATGCCAAAACGTGATGGACGTTATGTAATTCTTACTCAAAGATCTCCAGTGCCCTATGATGTTGCTAATTTGGATAGACCTGGCAAAGCCAATTGGAATACATCACGTTTCAGCACTAAAACCGTTTACTGACGTAAAGTTCACTCCAATTGCGTCTCTAAGGATAAGAGGATGGCCTAAGAAAAGTGATGCTGTTTCCAGTACAAGTCGTAACTTGGAAACAGGGGGCGGATGTGAAACGTGGTTTCCCTGTGAGAATCGTTTTAGTTTCAGTCTGAACTTTCGCGAGATTAATGTTGATTCTGGATGCGTGGTAGCCGTGAGTTGATTTATCTTTTTTTTAATTTAAATGTTTGTTAGTTGTAGTTTAGGCTCTGTGTTGTAGCCATTGCTTTGTAACCAATGCTTTGTGTTGAACTTGATATTACTACTTCAAGAACTGCTTCCTACTGTAATACTTAGACTGTAGCAATTGGAATTATAATCTTCTCTTGATGTAATTAAATTTGAATTCACTGTGCCTAGAGCGGAGTAGCCCCTTTACAGTTTGGGAATGATGTGTGAGGAACAGTAGGTGTTACAACCTTTTATTGAATGCATTATTAAACTGACATTTTATTAAATATGTTACTAAACTAACTTTTCATTACATACAATGCTAAATTAACCTTTTATTAAATGCAATGCTAAACTAACCTTTTATTAAATACGTTGCTAAACCACACCATATCACTGTGCCTAGAGCTGAGTTGCCCCTTTACAGTTTAGGAATGATGTGGGTGAGAATAAGTCTGATTGGGTTTTGTGGCACTCTAGTGTCATGAGAGACAAGGATTTACGGCTTAAAGTGGATTCCGAACCACTAGAAACCCCCATGACACTGCCGGGATTAGAACCCGAAATCTGTGGTACCGATCGTCAGAGACCTTTCTAAACTGACATTTTATTAAATCCGTTACTGAACTGACTTTTTATTGTTATAACTGTCATATAATTTATTTTAGGAAATTTCGTATAATTATTTGTAAGGTATATTTTTCTTATTTGAATATTTAAAAAAATAAATTAATATTAATATTTTACTTCACCTCTTTTACAAATTTGTGAATATCAAAAAATAAAGATGTCGCGACTTTCCTTCTTAAATGTCATATTTGCTAAAGAACATAAATTTAGAATAGACTTTTAAAGAAATTCCAATTTATAATAACTATTTTTTGCGCTTAATTCTGTTTTATATGCTAAGAACTCTTTCAATTTATAAATGTCTTGGGAAGAATATTTAACTCAGATTTTCAAATCTTTGTACGGAAAAGGTATCTGTTTCCTCAAGAGATGCAAAACTCAAAAGAAAACAAACTTTTGTTTTCTTTAAGAATTAAGTAAAACAGTGTATTTATTTCATACTTTCAGTATTTATTTCATCAGTATATTTATATTTTAAGAAAGTATTTTATTCGAGAATTTATTAAAATTTATGTATCATTTCTCATATATATAAATCGGTGGTGTTTGTGTTTCTCATGTAAGAAGAGGTTTAGTGATAAATTTTCAAAATATGGATGAATTCTTAAATAAGTATTAAAACTATTTAAATCGAAATTTTGACTGCTATTTATTTTTATTTTCCTCTGTAAACAATGATAAACATTATATATAATTTTTTAAAGAAACAAAATTGACTTCTTTCAATGTTATTAGATAAAAACTTGAAAGAAACTTTGAAGAGGAAATTTTCATTCTCGAAATGATATGAGTAATCATTTTTGAATATTAAATTTTATTATAATTTTTCTTCATTATTTTCACTTTTTCTTATTTTTAAAAAGTAATTCATCGATTTTTAGTACTTAATTTCTATTATAACTTTTCATTACAACTCTAATATTTTCATATTATAATTTTTCTTCATTATTTTCCCCTTTTGTTATTTTTAAAAAGTAATTGATCGATTTTTAGTACTTCCTTTCAATTATAACTTCACTTTTCAATAATAATATAATCCTATTATAATTTTTCTATAATATTTTCCCCTTTTGTTTTTTTTAAAAAGTAATTCATCGATTTATAGTACTTCATTCAATTATAACTTCTCATTCCAACTGTAATATAATCCTTTCATACTATAATTTGTTTCCTTTTTTTGTTATTTTTAAAAAGTAATTCATCGATTTATAGTACTTCATTCAATTATAACTTCTCATTCCAACTGTAATATAATCCTTTCATACTATACTTTTTTTCCCTTTTTTTCTTTTTTTGTTATTTTTTAATTTTTTTGTTATTTTTAAAAATTATAATTCATCGATTTATAGTACTTCACTTAATTTCTATTATAACTTCTCATTACAACTGTAATATAATTTTCATATTATAATTTTTTTCATTATTTTACCCTTTTTTTATACTATAATTTTGTACTTCCTTTCGTTTATAACTTCACTTTTCAATAATAATATAATCCTATTATAAATTTTATATAATATTTTCCCCTTTTGTTATTTTTAAAAAGTAATTCATCGATTTTTAGTACTTAATTTCTATTATAACTTTTCATTACAACTCTAATATATAATATTTTCATATTATAATTTTTCTTCATTATTTTCCCCTTTTGTTATTTTTAAAAAGTAATTGATCGATTTTTAGTACTTCCTTTCAATTATAACTTCACTTTTCAATAATAATATAATCCTATTATAATTTTTCTATAATATTTTCCCCTTTTGTTATTTTTAAAAAGTAATTCATGGATTTATAGTACTTCATTCAATTATAATTTCTCATTCCAACTGTAATATAATCCTTTCATACTATACTTTTTTGTTATTTTTTTTTCGATTTATTACTTTTAAAAATCCGACTGTAAATAAAAAAAAAAAAAGTAATTCATCGATTTTTAGCACATACTTTCAATTATAATTTCTCATTACAATTATAATATAATTTTTACATATTATAATTTTTATTCATTATTTTCCCCTTTTGTTATTTTTAAAAAGTAATTCATCGATTTTTAGTACTTAATTTCTATTATAACTTTTCATTACAACTGTAATATTGTATAATATTTTCATATTATAATTTTTCTTCATTATTTTCCCCTTTTGTTATTTTTAAAAAGTAATTGATCGATTTTTAGTACTTCCTTTCAATTATAACTTCACTTTTCAATAATAATATAATCCTATTATAATTTTTCTATAATATTTTCCCCTTTTGTTATTTTTAAAGTGTAATTCATCGATTTTTAGTACTTCATTCAATTATAACTTTTCATTCCAACTGTAATATATAATATTTTCATACTATAATTTTTTTCTTTATTTTTTTTGTTATTTTTAAAAAGTAATTGATCGATTTTTAGTACTTCCTTTCAATTATAACTTCTCTTTTCAATAATAATATAATCCTATTATAATTTTTCTATAATATTTTCCCCTTTTGTAATTTTTAAAAAGTAATTAATCGATTTATAGTACTTCATTCAATTATAATTTCTCATTCCAACTGTAATATAATCCTTTCATACTATAATTTTTTTCCTTTTTTTGTTATTTTTAAAAAGCAATTCATCGATTTTTAGTACGTACTTTCAATTATAACTTCTCATTAAAATTGTAATATAAACCTTTCATGTTATAATTTTTATTATTTTCCCCGTTTGTTGTTTTTAAAAACTTATCCAAACGATTTTTAGTACTTCCTTATTAAGTTGTAATAAAGTTGTTATAAAAAAATTTCAATTATACTTCTCATTACAATTATAATATAATCCTTTTGTATTATAATTTTTCCTGGATTACTTGATTAAATATCACTTTATATTCAACTTTTAA
This sequence comes from Caerostris darwini, assembly GCA_021605075.1. Taxonomy (NCBI): domain Eukaryota; kingdom Metazoa; phylum Arthropoda; class Arachnida; order Araneae; family Araneidae; genus Caerostris; species Caerostris darwini. The sequence continues at coordinate 43,082 of BPLQ01008122.1, forward strand.
ATTGAAAAGTAATAGATATTTTCTTTAATTTTTAAATACTCCAGTGTATATTTCCCAGTACAATGCATGTTAATCAAAAATTTATTTGAGAAGTTAACCAAATTGATACATGTTCCTAAGAAAGGAAGATGTTTCCCCAGTTGAAAGATATCTATTTATTTTAATGTGTTTTATATTGTTTTTAAAGTAGCGGATTCAACAATGCGGATTGGAAATTAATTTTTAAAGAAAATCACATTTTAAATGTATACTTAAAATAACTTGTGGACTCGAATATACGTTGATTTTTTTTTCATCAATGACTTAGAGTTTCACGTTATTTAAAGAAATGTCCTTGACATGTGCGACAGATTATAAAAGGACAACTTGCTCTTATTATGAGTGTTGTTTGCACGGAATATCGGAAGAGTCTCAAAACATAGAGCAACTGTAACTGTAGAGCAACTGTATTAACTCTGTCCCTCGCGGCGAATCTCCTAATTTCTGAAAACAATGATTGTAATACATGTACTCTAAACTGCCTTTAATATCAGTTTATTTATAAATATATGCATTAATATTTGTCATTTGCTAATCTCACATATTTTTAATAATACTGCAATTAAATAATGTTTTCCTTATGTGTTATATTTCAAATGTTTCGCTCATCAGCCTTCATTTTTCACAGGCTGATTTCGCTCATGAACTTTGACTTTTTCCCTGAGTATGTTGTGTTTATTCTATAAAATAGTTTTTAAAGATAAAACGGTTCACATTTAAATGTAATTAAAGAAAATTATTGAAATAAAATAAACAATAATTGAACAACAAACAGTTCAACAAATTTTTTTTAACAACAGTTCTTCATTTTATAAACAAAGATAAATTTCCCTCCTTGAAATGATTCATTTTATTACTTTTTTTAAAAATATAAAATTCATTTGTGAGCTTGTTTATAGAAACAGAATTAAATTAAAATATCATAAAAAATATACGCATTTCTTCCGAATAATAATAATTTGAAACACAAAAGAATTCAGCAAATAATTTTAATATTAATAACGATAACATTTATCTTAAATTTAAAATATATTAAAATATTTATATATAATATTCATTTTATTATTTATGTTATTATTTATATATAATATTGTATACATATACATATCTATTACAATATGTAAATATTTGTATATATTATATATATATTTTTAAATATTTATCTTTTATTGAATATTCTATAGGAATGTAACAATATAAAACTGAAAATGCTATTTTTTTATAAATAATACCCAAGTAGTTGTAATTTCTTTTAAAATTCAAAATTTAACTGCTTAATTTACAAGTTTCTATTACGTTATATTAATAAATTATATATTGCATTCTTCTGGATTTACGTTATGCGGAGCATTACAAATCTCTTCAGTTAAGAAATATCTTTAATTAGGCAAACAATTTACGTAAATAAGTTACACTACTTTGTTATATGTTTACACACACGTTTAAGTAAATTTTTTTTGTAATTTTTTTTTTTAAATGGGAAGAATTGCAATGAATATCTCTAAAATCTTGAGTTAATGATTTTTTATGAAATTAAATGGTTAGTAAATGCTGATTGTTATTTTAATTTTCCGCGTTCATTAAGAAAATGCTCTTTTTTAAGTTTTTCTCCAATTATTTTATTAACAAAGCACAATTATTGTTACTATGCATATAAAGTTTTAAAATAATTTTTTACTTACAAAAATATAAAAAATATTTCCCAAATATACAACTTCAAAGTGACATTTGTTTTTAAAATTTTAACAAAGCAATTTAGTTGTCAATCTGCAGAATATTTTTTTTTAATCATTTGCAATGTCCCCGTGCACAACTTATGTAGTTTTTTTTAACCTCAATATTCGAGAAAAATATATATATACTACGGCTGAAAAAATAATAAAAAAATTATTAACTAAAACAGAAGTAAAGGAAAATATTAAAACGACAATGTAAAGTTAAATACAAAAAAAAAAAAAAAAAAGAGTGAAAAAATGAAAACATTAATTTAAAGATAAAGAGTATTCCCAACTATGTTGCAATGTACAAAGACTATTTCTAGATGTGTAAATTAATCATATTGGCAGGAATTCCCGAATTAAATACTAGTTAAACAGGAAGATTCCGTTTCTACAATTGAAGTATTAGCAACATGTTAATGCGTTTCCTTAGATTTTATTTAAGTATCCTTTTATTGTTTTCATCGTATTTTTTCCAACAGTTCTCAAGCGTCAAAGTACAGATTGAACATGACAAAACATTACAATATATATATATGTGTGTGTGTGTGTGTGTGTGTGTGGAATACCACACCCTTTGAGAATCATTGATTTAGATTACTTATCAATCTATATTTTCTTAACATTTCGTTCAAAATACATAAATGTAATACACTCAAAACCACTAAATACAGTTTATCTTTAAATTACAATAATTCCACAATAATGAGAAGCAAAAGGATTCAATTAATATTTTTCCTTCTACTTTTAAAAAGCCATATATTTCTCAAGGCTTGGATTAAACACGTTAAAAAACATAAGAGATTCCAAACATCCCAATCTTTTTTTTCCCAAGCGATTCTATCTCAGTGAAAGATAAATAAAAAATAAAAGGTACTTGACGATAAAAGAAAAACTCAGCTCCAACAAAAAGGGATTCCGAAGCTATCAAGGTTGATGGTGACCCTAAAAAAAATGGTGGCGAAAAAGTACCACAAACTCTTCTAAGGCTAAGTAAAGGAATTCCCTTGTATTGTTTTCTGGCTAATTAGAAAGACCCAAAGGAAGATCGGCAGAACCGCTAATGATGGCTGAAAACACCACAGGCCGAAATAATTGGGGACTAGAAGAATATGACAGGACTGGTCCTAGTGTTTGCGTCCGACTGACACATATCTTTTTTGCCCCTCAAATGAAAATTGACGTCTAGAAAAATGGCCTTGTTAGCGGGAAGCGTACTAGGGTAGAAAAAATTCTTGAGACTTTTTTTCTTGGTGAAATAGTTGTCAGGGATGATATCTTCTAAAGCCGAAATGGGGCGTGGCTTGGAGATTGCAACCTACTTCTAGCTAGAAGAGATGGTCAGAAAGGTGCAATTAAGAATAATTGTTCGGGAAAAGTCTTTAAGTAGTTTGGTAATAAACTTTTAAAAAAGTAAAAAAGCTAACACTTTAGGAGTTTTAAGTTCTATTAATAAGCTTCTTAAAGTCTTTCTAAAGCGATTACTTTTTTTCCCAAATATAATGATATTGTGAAGGAAATTTTTTAATGGTGGGAAATTTTCAATTTCTATTTTACAAAGAGTATTTAATATTTTATTTATAATAAATGATTGAAACATTTAAGTGGCCTTCATTTAGGTTAAATTTATTATATTTCATTTGGTTATATATGAAATTAGTTCAGTAGTTAGTTTATTTTTATTTCATATTTCATTTTTTTACTTTAAATTTATTATAAATTAACTAGTTTATTATAAAGTCATTGTAATAAATAATTTATTTTTATAATTTATATATGTACGTATACATATATATAATTACAAGTATAATCACTGAATTACTTATAAATTTGTCTGAAAGACTTATTAAGTATTAAAAAAAATACAACAAAAAATTACTTGCGTATTAAAAAATATGAATACATTAATTGCTCAGCAGTATACAGTTTTAATTATAACACAATTAATAAATTTGGCTAAATAACTGAGCTAACAATTTGTAAATAGACTGAAAGAATAATTCTTATCCGATAAAACAAGATATTTCAATACCTGATTTTTTAAAAAAATAACTTTAATTGCTTTACTGTAGATTTTAACGCTTTATTTTTATAACAATAAAAATTATTAATAAATCATATGCTAATTATTTTTTTTGCTCTTTAAAAAGCATTTTTTTTTAAAAAGGTAAATTACAAGTTATTTATTCATAGATAAAAGTATGTTCAGATAATTATATTAATTTTTGTTTCTAATAGAATAGTTGCATGGTATTTCACATTGTTTTATGACGTTCTTTAATTGTCAAATTAAATTACATGCGGGAAATAAGATTTTATGTATAACTTACAAGTAAGAAATTTCTTTAAAAAATAGTATTGCAAAAAAATTTTTAGTGTTGCAAATTTTATTAAAAACAGTATTGTATATATTTATATATAAACTGGTATTACTGCAGTTTTCATTGCATGATTTACAATCATTATAGATGCTACTTTATGAATAAATAAAATCGGCCCGTAATTCTTAAAATTATAACAGTTGTACTGATAACAATATTCCTATTACAATCACTTTTAATCATGTTTTACAGTCATTACAGATGCTTCTTGATGAATAAACAATAAAGCTTGACCATAATTCTTAAAATATAACAGTTGTACTGATAATATTCATATTACAATAATTTTTAATCATGTTTGCAATCTTTGTAGATGTTTTTAGATGTTTTTTATGAATAAAGAATACATTCTGATAATTATTTAAATTATTTAAGTAATACTGATAATGATATTCATATTGAATCACTTTTGATCATGTTTGTAAATCATGATTATAAATGATTGCTGTTAATTTAATTAGTTTCAATAAATTGCGATGAATGTTATGGATTGAATGCTATTTTTTCTTCCTGTAGATGCTGCGGCTTGTTCACGTGACATGTTTATGTGCAACAGCGGAAAATGCATCATAACATCTTGGTGGTGTGACGGTGAGAACGACTGTGGCGACTATTCCGATGAAACCGATTGCAGTAAGTACAATACTTAAAAACATTTATTCAAAATTTTCTTTCTATGTTTTAACATATATATTAATATGGTTCTACATAGATAATTTGTTACAGAATGTTAACTTTAATCATAGAAATTTATCAAAAGATTTCACATTGCTCTGCAATGCTAATTGGTAAAGCATTTTAAAGCCAATCAATAATAATTAATTTTTTTGTGGTGGGAAGGGGGAGCTGGAAATGTGCCAAATCAATTCATTCGATTTATAAATCGGAAGAAATTTAGCTAATGACTAAATGTGCCAAGTTTGATAATTTTCGAAATTGCTCTAGTGATATGTAAGAATATATATATCTTTAATTTATAATGGAAGTATCACTTTATTAGATGTTGATTGTGTTGAAAGTTTTATTTTATCTGGATAATAAAAAAAAACCAAAAATATTTTTTCAAGTTTTTGGAAATAAACTTTTATTTACTTTAATAACTCTAATTAGTTTTTTTTACATTTATATAAAATTATAGAGTAATGTACAGACTATTGCTAATATTTTGAATTCTTTTTTGATAAGCTTTCAAATAAATACAACTTTTATAGTACCATATCAAAGTACTAATAATCCAAAAGAAGTTTTGTTGTTCCTGGTTCTTATCTTACCAAATATCAGTTTATAATTAATGTACAATGCAACAATATTCAATGAAATATGAAGTAATATTTATTTATGAATTAATATAATGCATATGAAGTAATATATAATTCATATATAAGTATTATTCATGTTTAAGTATACATATATTTCGTATTACATACTAAAATGCATTTTATCTTTCCATAAAAATATGCGAGATGCTTCATCGTGTATTGCATATTTCACTGCAGCATGTATTGTAATGGTACGGCGGCTGATGACCAATTGCCTAGCGCTTTGGTCTTTGGTACCATAAGTTTTCGGTTCGAATCCTGGCTGTATCATGGATATCTGTTAGAGGTTTGGAATCCATGTTAGATTGCAGATCTCAGCCTAATTAGCCTAAAGTGTGAAAAAAAATGACCGTAGAGCAAGAAACCAAGCCAAATTTTCAATGGCGCAATAGCCCCAAGGTGGCCAAGATCGTCTGCATACTGGCAGATTCCAAAACATGAATTGTTTTCTTTTTAAGGGTAGGGTTGTCAGCCCTACGCCTAACGCTCTACTAACTACAGTTAACGTTACCTTATTACAGTTATATTATACCGGAACTGACAGTTGACACCACTGTCGAACCCTAAACCTGTGGCACCGAGAACTAGAGCGCTAGTCAATCGGCCGTTTGACCTAATTTTGTACGCTAGTTGTTATCAAACACAATAATAAAAATTTTATTTTAAGTTTCTTGTCCATTCTAGTTATGGAAGTTATTGAAAAGTCTAATATTTTGATATTTTGGAAATAATATCTGTAATTTATGCTTGAATATTTCCCTTAAAAATTGAAATAATCAATAAAATCTCAATAATATAAAAGTGAATGAACGTAGTTTTGAATCATATTTAAGAAAAACATGCAAAAAGTTTATTCAAAGGCGCTTAAAAATAATTCGACTTTATCATGTTGTCTTCATTCTTCATTATATTATTTAAATCTCTTGTTAATGAAATATTTTCCTACAAACGAACTTAATCGTTATTTTGCATGTCCCGGGAGCGCAGTTTATCGATTTTTTTTAATTGAAAAGCACTTACATTTCTACTCGGGTGGTAATTTTTTTTTTTTTGCTTTTTTTTTTTTTTTTTGTTCTTTTTAAGAAATCTTTTTTTAATCTCTTGTTTCTAAACGCTTTTGCATAAAAAGGTAAACATCTTGTTTTATCTATCCACTGTTTATAGAGCATTAAGCAATAAACCTCCAACGAAGTAATTCAAGAGAATATTTATTAAAAAAAAAAGAACGAAAACAGTGATGCCAAAACGAAGAACTTTATTTCAAGGAATTTCACTGTTTGAAAAACGTTTTAGCTTAAATGCTTTTTTTTTTTTTTTACTGCTGCCACTCGACGAGTTGAATATTTCAAAAGATTTTCAGCCAAGTGTTTTTCTTTTTTTTTTTATTTACTTATTTATTTTTTGTTTATTATTTTGAAGAAAAAAATGGCGCTGTTCTTGGGATTCTAAGCTCACTTCAGTATTCTTCTGGAAAAGCTAAAATGGCCGTGGCCGCTTAATGTCTGAACAAGCGGTAAAGAGGATTTTAGAAGGTTTCGCTCAAAATCTTTTACGAAGCTTCTAAATCTTTCTTTTACATTCTCGGAGGACATAACGTAAATAACGAATTGCAGCTCTTAAAAAGTTTCATTTTTCTCCCTACAAGGGAATTTTGATCTCCTGCGCTGTGAATCGGCGGACAATTCTTTGATGGGTTTAGAGATTTACTTCGAAGGAATTCTTTCGAATATTTTGTGAATTAGGGGGAAAAATCCAGGACAGTTTTAAAAGTCCGATTTTGAATTCCAAAAAGTAGAAAAATATATGAAGAGGTAAAAAAAATAAGTATTGTTAATACACTACTGATAAAAAAAATTGACCAATATTAACACTCTACTGATAAAAAAATTGAGTAATATTAACAAACTGATAAATTGTGTAATATTAACACACTATTGATAAAAAATATAGTAATATTATCACACTATTGATAAAAAAATGTAGTAATATTAACACATTACTAATAAAAAATTTAGTAATATTACCACATAACTGATAAAAAATGTAGTAACTTTAACAGACTATTGATAAAAAAATTGAATAATATTAACACACTATTGATTTAGGTTGTAAAATGCTATTAAAAAAAATTCCTTATCTATCTATATTAATCGGAATTTTTAAAACTATAGTAGCACATTTACGAAATTATATAGGAGAACTTTCACATTTTTGAATTTTTTCTGTATTTATTTTAATATATTTATAATCAAAATTTGAGGAAAATCTACATTTTTTAACAACCGCCTAATTCAATTTATTCACCAGTTGTTTTACACGAAATGTAACCTCATAATAAACAGAACTTTTAATATTCGAATAAATTAAAACTAATATTCATCATTGGCGAAAATTGCTGTGACTTCAGAAAAACTGGCGAGAATTCGATAAAACAGTCGCCAAATGTTACTTTTATTTGGCGACTGTTTTATCAAACTCGTTGAAGATATTACTTTTAACTTATATTCGGTTTTCAATACAAAAATAGCATGTTATTATCAACATAAAGCAACAAAGCAAAAACACATATAAAAATTAATTTAAAAATATATGGTTTCAAAAGATAACTTGTTAATCTAAAAGAAAATAAACACAGAGCTCTTTTTTATTTATTTTTTTTTCGGATCGATTGAATAGACATTACCATCAATTTAATATGTATATATATAATATTCATAATTGCCAAAAATTGCTAACTTCAGAAAAATTAGCGAACATTTGAAAAGTCGCCAAATAATAGTAACATCTTCGACTTATATATTTTTTTCTATACAAAAACATGTTATTATCAACATAAAACAAAAACAGGTATGCATATGGTTTCAAGCGATAACTTGTTAATGCACAAGAAAATAAACATAACACTTTTTTTTTTTTTACCATCTCTTTTTTGGATCGATCGAATAGACATTACCATCAATTTAATATGTATATATAATATACATAATTGGCGAAAATTGCTGTAAGTTCAGAAAAATTGGCGAGAATTTGATAAAATAGTCGCCAAACAGTATCATCAACGTATAATTTATTTTCCATACAAAAACATGTTATCAACAAAGACAAACATGTATAAAGATTAAATAATCTATGGTTTCAAGAGCTAATTTGTAACGCAAAAGAATATAAATACGGCAATCTTTTTTTTTCCTGATCGATCAAATAGAAAACACCAGCAGTTTAATATGAACATATAGCAATTTTCGCCAAGTACGAATACGTAACTTCAGAATAATTGGCGAGAATTGGATAAATAGTCGCCAAATAAGCGTAACATCTTCAAATTATATTTTGTTTTCCATACAAAAACATGTCATTATCAACATAAAGCAACAAAACAAAAATAAACACACATAAAAATTAAATAATATATGGCTTCAAGAGATAACTTGTTAACGCAAAAGAAAATAAACACAGTTACCTTTTTTTTTTTTTTTTTTTTCATTTTTCTTTTCATTTTTCTTTTGGATCGATCGATCGATCGAATAGACATTACCATCCTTTTAATATGTTTTCCAATCCAAATGTAAAAAGTAACTGTAAAAGGTATCATCAAAAAGTGTATAAAATATACATTTAAATATTTATCCTCTCGCTTGGTGTTTTTTTATTCATCCATCTTTCGTAAATAGCCGTGGAAAAAAAAAAATTCAGAAGGGTAATTTTCTGTCATCCTTCATTACAGACGGAGTAATTAAGGTCTGGAAAATATTTCTTTTGGTTAATATTCTCTTTTACTGTGGAATTTTAATTTGTTGAGTTTCTGCAGACTCCCATTTGCATATTAGCATCAAAAATGCGAGATTTGGCGATTAAAAAAAACCAGTCGAGGATCTCAAGGTAATAATTAAAATAATGGATCTGATATGTAGATCTCATAAAGTATTTATTAGATTAACGATATCAATTATGTTGATTTTATTACTTAATGTTGTAATTTCATTTATATGATATTTTTGAAAAAAAATATAGAAAAATGTTTTAGCGTGGAACTATTGGATTTCATTTTTTAAAAATGATTAAAAAAAAACATTAATTCTAATTATAAGCACTCATATTTAATAACAGAAAAATTAATTTCTTAACAAATATAATTTAGTATAAAATAAATTAGGTTACATTGAGTGGAAAAACATGCATATACCATGGGTGCTATGGATGTTCGTAGTGGTTCGGAATCCACGATAAACTATAGGTCCCGGTCTGTTTAGCCTAAGTGTGCACAAGATGACCGTACAGCGACAAACCAAACCAAACCTATGAGCCATGAATGGTTAAAATGTTTGAGACAACTTTATAAAAACTACGTCATTTTTTTGTAGACATCTTAAATTTGTAAGCCAATGGCATCGAATGCAATTGCTATTTGTTTTTCAACTTTAACAAATTAACTAATGAGCTTTAATACAAAACAGCTCTATTAAGTATTGATAATTTAAATTCATGTATTCGGACCAATAAGATTTGTCATGGTAGCAAAAATGGCGGAGGTTTCTTTTTTGCATTTCTGTTGTTTATTACTAATTGATGAAAGTAAAAGGATTTTTCGTATGATTGCGGTTAAATAAAAACCTGTTTAAAATAAAAAAAATTTATTAAAATTTTGACAAACATTTTTTAGAAAGGAATAGTATAAAAGATTAATTATTTTTCATTTTAATTCTTTTAATTAGAGATTTTTCAATTAAAATAATTTAAATACGAAAATTGTGTTAAGTGGAATTAATAAATACAGTTAAATTGGTTTCAATTGAAAGAATTTGATTAATTTCAAATTATTATACAATTATTAATTGACGAATTTTTTAATTTATTATGATTTGAAATTTGTGATTTTTATAATTCAGAAATAATTCACTTTCTACTAATTCGTTCTTTTAATACAGAATTATTATTATGAATTATTTTTTCATAAAAATTTTATAAATATTTTATTCAATTATTTTATAAATATACTTTTCTTTTTGTAGTAACGAAGGAGATGATATGTGCCGTTTTCATTAAAAAATTTATTGTGTTTTATTTTTTATATTTTAGTTTCAATATGATCATTTATTTATTTAATGTTTATATAACATTTGCATCTTATTCTTTTTTTCGTAATTCTGATTTAATGATTCTTCTTATTTTGTATAACACATAAATCAGAAAGAAACTTTTTTATTTATTTTTGATTTTCGGGGTTGTATGAGATAAACAAATTAAATTATATTAGATATTACATTAAGTTTTCTTCCGAAAACTTTCTAAATTCGAATTTTGTAATTTGGAAAGTTTTAAGAGGCAAGAGTGGAAGAGTGGGTTAGCGATGACATAAACCATTTTCTTCTTAGTTTCTTCGTATTTTTTTTTTTTTTTTTAATTTCTTTCACGAGCTATTTTTATTGGTTTATTTAAATATCTTTCACGAACTATTCTGGGTGGTTTATTTAAATTTCTTTCACATGTTTTTTTTTATAAAATCGTTTGGAATTCTATATATTTTAATTATTTTTAAATAATTCTTTCACGTGCTTTTTAATTAAATTAAAAAAAATTAAATTACTAAATTAATTAATTAATTTAAATTTACTTATAAAATTGTCCGGAATTCTGTAGTTTTTTTATTTAATCTGTTTTCTTTTTTCCGTTTTGAAAGATGAGTTAATATGATGAACATCAGATAATCAGGTTGGCTGAATATAATTTATTGTTATTTTTTCTTTTTTTCTTTGCTTAAATTTGTTGTTATGCGTTTATTCTTACATAAAATTCTAAATTTTATGGGTTACCTATATATTGGTCAAGCGTATTATATTTTTAATTTTATTTATAATTTTTTTTCATGTTTGTTTCATTTAAAATTTGTATAATTCCAGGCCACGTCTTCACGTAGGTATTAAACTATATTTAAATACATAACGGAAGAATTTAATTAATATTAAGTAATTCAATTCAATTCAATTTATTTAAATAAAAAATATGATATATATATATATATTTTTCAAAAAGTACAATTTTATTTTACTTCAGAAACAAATAACCTTTGAATGCTATCGATCGTTGAAAAAAAAACTTTTTACTTAAAGCTGTGAGATTTTGATATAGCGGAAACTTTTCCGAAGTATAACGTGTCTAAAAATCTGAAAATATTCCTGATAGGGATAAACAGAATAAATTCGTCAGCCGGAAAGGTTCTATTATAAATTTTAGAAAAAAGGGTTAAGAAGTGAGCTTCTCAGCGCAATAGGGGTATTTGTTCCAAGTTATGGGCATCAGACACCAAAATTAATTCACTTAACTATTATTTTAATTGTAAATTGATCAATAAGTTTCATATCCAATGAACAAAACTAAAAGTTCTAATGTATTCAACATTTAATGAAGTCTTTTCAATAAAAATCGAAGTTTTAAAATAGTCTTAACTTCTTTAATCAGAGAAAGAATGATTTATCTTTTTTTTTTTTTTTAATTTTTTTTTTTTCGTGCAAATGATATCCACTTAAAGAAATTGAATTCATTAAGGCCCCTTTTTTGGATAACTATTAGTTCTAAATCATAATAAAATCGAGCATTTTTTTTTCGTCGTATAGCAAATGATATTTTAATTATATGAATAATAATTAGGTAGGAAAGCACATTAGATTTTTAAAAGCTAAAAGCTTTCAACTAAATTTTCTGAAATATAAAATATGTTAAAAAATTTTATCGAAATGTATTTACTAATTTGAACTAAAATTAAGGGAATTCATTTAGAGGAATTCATGAATAGGTAGATAAATAATTTTGTTTAATGATTTATGAAATATTTTGAAAATTGAATTTTAAAGTTTGTAAAACATTAACATAGATTAGAACTTTGATAAATTTTATTAACGGCAATATTTTATATTTATATTTTATAGAAATGTTATGTTATACTATTTAATAGTAACAAATTCTCATTATTAAATAATAACAACTACATGTCATGGTGTATAAATATATTGTTTATTTAATTTTAAAATCTTAAATTGATTTGTTATATAATTTTCAAACTGAAAGCAAGTTGCTAGTTAAAACAAAGATAATTTGGCGAATTAACGCAATATGTGTAGGAAGAATTAAATTTGGGAAGGATCTCCTTTGAATTAGAAATTTAAAAAAAATTTAATCCTTCAACATGAAGATGATATTTCTAATATATATTGTAATATTTTATAAAATTTTATAATATAATATTTTATAAAATCAATAAAAATTAAAATCTCAATCTAAATTATATTACATTAAAAATGGTTTATTTGGTTATTTTTCATTAAAATGTTTCATATTCAGTTGAAAGCAAATTTAAACTAACTTAAAATCTATTATTAAGAGGTTTTTATTTTAAGGCGTAAATGGGATAAAATGGCCGCTGATGTGCAGCAAAAAAATTCTTAGATACATCTGTGTAAAATGTGTTGTTGTTGCTTATCTCCTTGATTTAGAATCCTAAACCAAGTCCAATAGAACATGCTGCATCAATAGATCGTAAACGGTCCTTTCCTCTTTCAACAGTTGCCTCACAGAGGCACCAATACAATCGATGAGATGAAAGGGAGACGCGAGTGTAAAATGTATACATTATATGCTGACTTTAAAAAAAAAATTGGAATTATAATCTGAAGTAATACTTTGTTTCCTTTCAAATACAACTTAACAAAAAATGTCTTATAATATTAATTGCAGCTCGTTATACCATATCATATCTAAATAACTACATAATAATTATAAGCATGCAGAAATAAATACACATATTATTGGAAAAAAAGGCACAATAATATTGTTAAATTCTTCATTAAAAAATTCGTAATATGCCTATTGTAAAAAATTAAATTATACTACTTATAACTTTGCAAAATAGCTGAAAGGTTTTAGAGATCCTTTTAATATTTTTTTTAAATAATTAGAAAACATTTAATCATATTCTAATATTAAATGAAACACATTTTAAATATCAAAGACCGACAAAATTATGATTTAAAGAGCAAAAATTATCACAATAGCTTTAGTAAAACAAACGATTAATTATTTTAAAAACAAAATAGAAACATTAAAATTATTTGGTTTTTTTTAAAGTTTTATTTATTATTTTATGAAATCAAATTATGATAATTTTCGTTTCAAAAAATAAAGAACTACATTTTTTTTAAAATATATAATATTAATATGTAATTAAAAATATTTTTTTAAATGAGAAAATTTATTGAATTCATAAAAAAACTTCAATAAAAATTGAAAATTTGGATCAAGCAAATTAATTATTTTTTGTTATTTTGTTGCTTGCTCAAAAATAGATTTATAATATATATTTTTTTTAATTTACAGTCAAGTCCCTAATCGACATTTTCTCGAATATCTTGTAAATGTTTCTCTATAATTTGAAAAAAAAATATTTCTTAAGTTGTTGACGACACTAGAAAGACAACCGCATAAATATTTTAGTATCCATTTAGCAAAGTTTAGTAATTCATTTTTTTTTGGATATTAATATTTAACGTTACGAAGAATCAATGCAGTGTGAGCTGGAGCCTTCAGTGTTTTTGGTACCAAACGAGATTTCACGCGTTTGAGGCCCAAAATGGAATTGACCTATCCTTTTGAAATTCCAACATCAACAGCAAGGTCTCTAATTGCAAATCTATGGTTTGCAAGCACCAAAAGTTTAATTTTTTGGACGTGAGCTTCTTCAGTTGAAGTTGATGGTAGACCACAGGGCTCTTCGTCTTCAACGCGTTCTCTGCCTTCTTTGAACTGTTTATACCACTTCTAAACATTTCTTTCCGATATAGGAATGCTCACCGAATGCTTTCTACAACATTCTATACGTCTCTGGCGTTCGGTACCACAGGTATCGGGTTCAAATCCCGGCTTTGCCCATGGGTGTTTGTAGTGGTTCGGAATCCAATTTAAGCCGTAGGTCCAGGTCCTAATCGGATCGTAGAGCGCTGCGGGGGCATTGTTACTCCGCGTGCGTGGATTACCATCAAGTTTCACGCGCCCCCTGGGCAAAATGAGTACGGTGCAGCCCTTATAGGCATCCAAAGACGTCCATGTCTGTTTGCCAGATGCATTGGAGAAAAAAAAAATATTTAATATTTTTAAACAAACATTATAAGAAAATTGACTAAAATTATGTTTTTAAATTTGAAAAAAAAATATGTCGCCTGACTCAAAACTTAAAAAAAAGAGTATTAATTACAATACGAATAAGCGAAAGCTGAACTTAATATTAGAAAAGTCAGATCACTACAAAATATCAGATCAATCAATTTATCAGATCACTACAAAAAATTATCATATACTAATTTCATTATCCTGAATGTCCCTATACTGTTGGAGAATTATATGGATGAGAAGTATGGCTGGACTCCGTGATTCATTTACAGTCACATGAGAACCGGGACCCACGGCTTACAGTGGAATCTGAAACCCTACAAACCTCCATGGCACTGCCGGGACGTAAGCCCGAAACCTGTTTCACCACGCGCAAGTGTCACTCGACCGTCAGGGCCCGAAGTTCCTTTTTGTAATCAATTTCCATTTTTCTGCAATTTTGACATTATTTAATTTTATTGTTGTTAATTTTTTATTTTCTTCGACGTTAGTGGCCTTGATGCATAATTTGCTAATCCAGGTCATTAATAAATATTTAAAATTTGAAGAAACTATGAAAGTTTGTCGACAAGAAATATGATTTACAATTTTTCGTTTTTACAAGACTTCATTTTGTAAAACAATTTTTATTTACATAAACTTCATGTAAGCGCACATTTAAGTTTACAAATTACCATCATCTCAAGTTTTCTGCCACATTAATGCCCAAGTCTTAAATAGCATCTTATCTTCTTTCTCGAAACTTACCAAACTTAAACTGAGGTCTTTAAACAGAACCATTCCTCCAAAGTGCGATATTTAAAAGAATGAAAATTCCTGCAGGGTAAGAACTACATTTTTTCGTGTGTGTAGTTAGGCTACTTTTATGTTACTTTTTAAAGACATTATTACGTTTGTGCTATTTTGGGACCACCGATGAAAAATAGTTAGTCTTCACAATCATCAGCCACTTGACGATGTTCAACTTAGATTGCTTAAAGTGACGTCTTAGCTTAGCTTAAAGTGACGTCTAAGGTCCCCAAAAGGTTTATCTTTTTGCCTTGGAGGAAATATATGAAAGCGAACTAGATTAATAGCTCTGTTCAGTTCTATTGATAATGATCATTATCAATAACTCTTCAAATAAAAAAATAGCTTTCATTAGGAGGGTTCTAAAATTAAGCAATGCAAAAAGAATCTTTAATAAGTGTGTTCGAAAGTATATTATTTGAGAAACCCTTATTTATTTGTTTGGGGGGGAATATATCTATTTTTATCATAATTTCTATATTTAATTATATTTAGGCCTGATTCATGACTTAGGAGTGCTCAGATTAGAAATTTTGGGGACGTCAAGTGAGCGTGTAAGGTTTTTTTTCCATGGATGCGATATAGTTTGGGGCCTGATGGCCGAGTGACTAGCTATCTGGCGCTCAGTGCCACAGCTACCAGGTTTGAGTCACGGAGGTAACATGGATGTTTGTAACGGTTCGAAATCTTCTTTAAAGCGTATGTCCTGTCTAATATAGCTGCTACTACTTCATCACACCACATCGCTTTGTCTAGTGCTGAGTTGTCCTATACAGTTTGGGAATGATGTGGGTGAGAAGTCTGACTGGGCTATGTGATGATCTTACAGTCATATGAGACTGGGATCTTCGGCTTAAAGTGGATTTCGAATCATTAAAAATATCCATGGCACCACTGGGACTCAACACTCGGCACGGAGCCATTTGACCATCAGGATCCCAAATTCCCTTTTGTAATTTAAAAAATCAATATTTGTAATCGTTAATTTCTTTTTTTCCTATAATTTATATGTTTTTTCAGTTTATTATTCTTAATTTTTAAATTTCTTTTTTTTTATTAATTTAGTTGACCCAAATTTGTGATGATTTTTTTTATATGGTTCAAATTTCAATAATCCCATATTTTTTTTAAAAAAGATACGACTCAATTTTCTATTAATTTAGTTGATAAAAAGAAATAACAAATATGATTTAATGATAAATTTTGTGCACTTCCACTACAGTAAACCATAAAAAAATTGTATAAATAAACCATCACAGAATAAAGGAAAAGATTAGAAAAAGTTAGTGGCCTTTGTTAAAGAAAAATGCCTAATTGTCTTAACCAGGTCAGAAATAAATATTTAAAATTTTTAAAAAGATGAAAACTTGTTGACAAAAAAATGTGATTAAGAATTTTTCGTTTTGTAAAGCAATTTTTATTTACATAAACTTCATGTAAGCCCACATTTAAGTTTACAAATTACCATCATCTCAAGTTTTCCGCCACATTAATGTTTAGCTCTTAAATAGCATCTTATCTTCTTCCCCGAAACTTAGCAAACTCAAACTTAGGTCTTTAAATACAACCATTCCTCCACAGTGTGATATTTACAAGAATGAAAATTCCTGCAGGGTAAGAACTACATTTTTTTTTGTGTGTGTAGTCAGGCTACTTTTATGTTACTTTTTAAAGACATTATTACGTTTGTGCTATTTTGGGACCACCGATGAAAAATAGTTGCAGTCTTCACAATCATCAGCCACTTGGCGATGTTCAACTCAGATTGCGTTAGCTTAAAGTGACGTCTGTGGTCTTGAAAAGTTTTATCTCTTTGCCTTGGAGGAAATAAATGAAAAGAAAGTAGATTAATAGTTCTGCGCGGTTCTGTTCTTAATGATCATTATCAATATATTTTTTAAAAAATAGCTTTTATTAAGGGGATTCGAAAATTAAGTAAGGTAAAAAGTGTCTTTAATAAGGCTTTTGGAAAGTATATTATTTACGAAAACCTTACTAATTTTTATTGGGATAGATATTTTTATCATAATTTCTATGTTTAATTATATTTAGACCTGACTCATGATTTAGGACGACTCAGATCAGAACTTGTAGGATGTCCGGTGGACGTGTAGTTTTTGTCCATGCATGCGATATAGATTACAAACAAAAAACAATAAACGAAGCTAAATATATTCTATGGACAAATAACGCATTAACTACTAATGCGATAGAAATATAACAAATCCAAGCTTATCCAAGGTGGATGTAAAGCGAACTTTTTATAGTACACATATTAGAGAGAAGGTGGACGAAAGGCATTCCAGGCTTTTCATAAATAATTGTTCCGCATCTGTAATTGCTCTTCATCTACATCTACTCCAGTTTTTCTTAAATAATTATAAATAATAAATAATATAAAACGCAGTTCTTAGTCAATTTTTCACTTTTTAGAAGCAGTGACTCTAGATACACCATCAACAGAAACGAACCATTTGCACTTTAGTCCGCGAGTAATTGTTCATTAGTGAAGATACTGGTGGTTAGATAAATACAATTTAAAATATTATAATCATTTCTCAATGTAAAAAAAGAACTAAAAGGCACTACTACTCAATGTAGAAAAGGCACTACTACTCAATGTAGAAAAGGCACTACTACTCAATGTAGAAAAGGCACTACTACTCAATGTAGAAAAGGCACTACTACTCAATGTAGAAAAGGCACTACTACTCAATGTAGAAAAGGCACTACTACTCAATGTAGAAAAGGCACTACTACTCAATGTAGAAAAGGCACTACTACTCAATGTAGAAAAGGCACTACTACTCAATGTAGAAAAGGCACTACTACTCAAGGTAGAAAGGCACTACTACTCAAGGTAGAAAAGGCACTACTACTCAAGGTAGAAAAGGCACTACTACTCAAGGTAGAAAAGGCACTACTACTCAATGTAGAAAAGGCACTACTACTCAATGTAGAAAAGGCACTACTACTCAATGTAGAAAAGGCACTACTACTCAATGTAGAAAAGGCACTTACTACTGTACAACTATATACTAATACCACTTTTTGCTTGTAAAATTTAATATTTTTAATAAAGTGATTAGTTTTTCAATATTCTTTAAAAAAATAAATTTGTTCATTGAATTATATTAAAATTCATTAAATAATATGAATGGCAATATGTTCTTTGATTTAGTTATTAACAGGTGCATCCATACTCTATAAGAAAAGGGAATTTATTCATCTGAAATAAAGTTCCCAAGATTGTAAAGTAATTCAAATTATGTATTGCAGAAGTAAATTGTGCTAAACTGATCATCTTTTTCATCTATTAGAATCTTTTGTGCTAATACCACAAAGCTAATTATTGTTATTTTCTAAATTACCATATTGGCTAATGCATCTTAAAAATCATTTGTTGCTTTCGTTGCTATTTAAATATAGCATATGATCTAGATTATTTTTATAGCATCTTTGTATCTGGTGATCTGGTTCATCATTGGTTGCCATGGTAAATATCCATGGCAACGTTCGCAATCAGGCGAATACTAATAATCGGCTCTTCTCTCAATAACAATAAAAGATGAATGAATATTTTTGGAACTGTAAACCAATCTTTATTTTCAATCAGATGGATATATTCTTTTGAAGATGATTAAAAATGATATGTCTGATTGAAATATTTCGATTTCGAATGGATGTTTAGTCAAAACATTTCTTTCGGGAAACCAATATTTTTTATTAGACCATTGAAAAAATCTCGTATTATCCATTCTTGTTTAATAACCAGGTTTCAAAAACATATTGAATGCAATTTTTATTTTCTTCTAACATTTTCAAATTGATGAAGAAATGGTATTAAATCTTTTATTCATAGTACATAGTATAAAATAAGATACGATAAATGCCTCAAATTTTTAGTGATTTTTAATAACACAAATGTTTATTGATTTTTATATGGTTCAAATTTAAAAAGTCACATATTTTTTAAAAAAGATATGACTCAAATTTTTAATAATTTAATTGATAAAAAATATTTATTTTAAAAATAACAAATTTGATTTAATGATAATCTTTGTCCACTTCCGCTACGGTCAATGATGAGTTTTAATGACTAAATTTGTGATGATTAATGACCCAAATTTGTGATGATTTTTTTTATATGGTTCAAATTTCAATAATCCCATATTTTTTAAAAAAAGATACGACTCAATTTTTTATTAATTTAGTTGATAAAAAGAAATAACAAATATGATTTAATGATAAATTTTGTGCACTTCCACTACAGTAAACCATAAAAAAAATTGTATAAATAAACCATCACAGAATAAAGGAAAAATTAGAAAAAAAATGACAAATATATGAGGTTTAATCTTTTGGTGATTCATTTTGCTGCAGTATATTAAACTGCTTTATTTTGTAATAAATACTGTGAACTCATTTATCCAGGCCGGAGACGACCTAGTTTTGACTTTTATAAACTATTAACTTGGCATTGGGAAGTCTGGAATAAATTGTGTGAGCTTCCTCCGTCGTCAAGAAACGCTTTTGAAAGATTGCATCTCATTGCATAACAATGGTCTATCTGTGCGAACACTTGTCATTTTAAAGCGGAATAGATGTGATATTTCAAGGTAACTGCAGGTGGTAGAGTGCTAGATGGGGAATGTAGGTCAATAAAATCCAAAATATTGGACTTTCTATCTTAAAATTACTCTAAAAAGAGAAATGGGTTCTAATGCTTTGGTATTTTTTGTAGTTTGCTACTTTTTGGTCTGATTCTAGATCTTAGTTTTTGTCATTTTGTCTTTAGTTCAATGACTCAAACATCAACAGAAACGTGTTTTAAATGCATAGAGGGTTTATAGAGAGAATTAAAAGCATCGATTTAAAATGGTATTCTTCTAAAATATATCTAAACAATTTTGAGAACTACGAAACATATTGTAAAAGTAAAAAAAAAAAGCTAATTATTGCTATTTGCTAAATGCCATACTGGCTAATAAATCTTAAAAACTATATGCTGCTTTCATTGATATTTATATCTAGTATCTGACTTGATAACTTTTATAGCATCTTTGAATCTGAGGAGAACTGGTTCATCATTGGTTGCCATGGTAAATTTCCATGGCAACGTTCGCAATCAGGCAAATACTAATATTCGGCTCATCTCTCAATAACAATAAAAGATGAATGGAGAATTTCTGGAACCACAGATCCATCTTTATTTTCAATCAGATGAATATATTCTTTTGAAGATGATTAGAAATGATATGCTTGATTGAAATATTCCGATTTTCGAACGGATGAAATATGTTTAGTCAGTCACAAAGAGGAAAATTTTTGTTCTATAAATAAATATTTTTTATTTGATATTTGAAAAAAAAATCTCATATTATCTATATTTCCTTTTTGATCTGCATTTTAAATGCAATTTTTATTTTGGTTTTATATTTGCAAATTGATGAAGAAATGGTATTAAATCTTATAGTCATAGTACATAGTCAAAAAAAATATGATATACGACTAAAATTTTTAATGATTTTTGTATGACTAAAAATTTTAATGATTTTTAATGACTCAAAAATTTAATGATTTTTTAATGACTCAAAAATTTACTGGTCTTTTGTAACTCGAAATTTTAATTGTCTTTAGTGACTCGAAATTTTAATTGTCTTTAGTGACTCGAAATTCTAATTGTCTTTAGTGACCCGAAATTTTAATTGTCTTTAGTGACTCGAAAGTTTAATTGTCTTTAGTGACTCGAAATTTTAATGATTTTTATTGACTCGAAAATTTAATGATTTTTATTGACTCAAAATTTTAATGATATTCATATGACTCAAGTTTGTAAGTCGTATATTTTTTAAAAAGATACGACTGAGATTCTTAATACTTTATTAAAAAAAATATTAAATATTTATTATAAAAATCACAAATATGATTTGATGATAAATTTTGTCTACTTGATCTACAGTAAACCATTAAAAAAATGTATAAATAAAACATCACAGAATAAAATAGAAGGGAAAAGATTAGGAAAAAAATGATAAATATATGAAGTTTAATCTTTTGGGGATTCATTTTGCTGTAGTATATTAAACTGATTTATTTTGTAATAAATACTGTGAACTCATTTATCCAGGCCGGAGACGACCTAGTTTTGACTTTTATAAACTATTAACTTGGCATTGGGAAGTCGGGAATAAATTGTGGGAGCTCCCTCCAGGACAAATGTCGTCAAGAAACGGTTTTGAAAGATTGCATCTCATTGCATAACAATGGTCTATCTGTGCGAACACTTGTCATTTTAAAGCGAAATAGATGTGATATTTCAAGGTAACTGCAGGTGGTAGAGTGCTAGATGGGGAATGTAGGTCAATGAAATCCAAAATATTGGACTTCCTATCTTAAAATTATTCTCAAAGAGAAATGGGTTCTGATGTTTTGGTGTTCTTTATAGTTTGCTACTTTTTGTTCTGATTCTAGATCTTAGTTTTTGTCATTTTTCCTTTATTTTAATGTCTCAAACATCAACAAAAATGATATAGAGGTTAGTATAGAGCTTTTATAGAGAGAATTAAAAGCATCGATTTAAAATAGTATTCTTCTAAAATATATCTAAACTATTTTGAGAATTAAATTTTTGAATTAAAATAATTTTTCTGTCAACTGACATTATTTGAGTTTTCTATGTAGTTTTTTTAATTCACTTTTATTTTGATATCTGGGTATCTGAGGTTTTTCTGATATGATTCTTGAAAATTATGCAAATAACCTAAGACTTGACATTCTAGCCCCATCTACTCCAACTCGTTTTTGTCCCTGATCTGCTTCCCCAATTAACCTCGTCCTAACTAACAATTTTTATTGCAACTATAATATTAACTCCATTCCTGAACTTTCTTCTGACCAAAATCTAGTCATTGCTAACTTCCATATCTCCTTCCATACTATTGATAATCTCAACCATCTTATTGTTAAAATTAATGGTGTTCCTTTTAATTGAATTCTACATAATTATTCTTTTTATTTTTCTCTTAAATTTTCTACCCCACAAGAACTAGACTCTGAAGTTGTTTTCCTTAAAAATATGTGGACTCTTATCATACTGCTTCAAAACCTATCCTGCAAAATAATAGTAATTATCTTCCTTCTTATATCAAATCTACCATCACTGATCATAATAGAGATAAAAAGATTGGTAAACTTTCAGAGATTCAATAAGTAAACGTAACTATAATAATGTACATCTTTCATCAGACGGGAAATTTATAAATATAAACACGACTCTTGGATTAACCATCTCCAAATCCAAACGACTCTATCTGGAAAACTACTAATTCTTTCAATCGCAAAAACTCTTCTATTAAAATTCTTAGTGATTCTACCTCCTTACCAGTTACTAGTGATCATAAAAAAGCTGAACTTATTGTAGGCAACTTTCAAGCTCAATTTACTGAAAATGACATTTTTTTGCACCTCTTATAACCTGTATGTTGATGATTCTCTCAATAATTTCTTCAGCACTAACTATACACCCCACAATAGCCATACTAAATCTTCTACTATCATAAATTACATTAAATCTCTTAAAATCAATAACACTCCAGACACTGATAATGTTACTAATAAAATTCTTAAAAATCTTTCTTTTAAGTATATTCTCAAAACTTGCAATATTATAGATTATATTTTCTATCTTGGCCACAATCTAACCTCCTGGAAAACTGCTCGTATTATTCTTATCCTAAAACCTGGTAAGGATCCCACTAAAACTATTAATTTACTGAGACAAACCTATTGTTGTCTCAGTAAAATTATAATAAATCATCTCAAACTATATATGGCAAAGAAAACAATTATAATCCCTCAACAAACTGAAAAACTTTTAACTACTCCTCAACTACTAAACCTGACTGAAACTACTGTTGAAGGCTTTGATAAGAAAATAATTATTGCTGTCACCAAGGCTTTTGACGTGTCTGAATAAAGGGACTTCTTCATAAAGTTATCTCTTACAACTTTCCTCCTTTCTTAATTAAAATTCTGCACTTTTACCTTGCTAATCTCAATTTTGTTGTATCTGTAAATAATATTGACTTTACTTGTCATAATATTTTGGCAGGAGTTCCAGTTTCTCTTCTTGACTCCTCTATTTATAATATATTCATCAATGATATTCCACAATCTCAGGTATTAAAATCCTTCTCTAAGTTTATGATACGGTTATCTTATGTCAAAATAAAAATCCTTTGGTTATTCTTCTTACTCTTCAATATTACATTAACTCTCTTCACACTTAGTTAACTCGCTGAAGAATTAAACTCAATACTGACAAAACTGAGGCTGTTCTCTTTACTCGCAAGACATTTGCTAATTCAACCATCACTATTTATAACACTACTATCCCTTGGTCCAATCAAGTTAAATATCTAGGCATCTAGGACTCCCTAGGCATCACTCAAAAATGTTACTCTCAGCATATTAAAATCCTTCGAAAAAATGTAATAAAATTATCCGTATCTTTTATCCTCTAATTTGTAGAAATTCTAACCTGTTGCTACATAACAAATTGCTTATTTACATGTGTCCCATGCTTACTTATGCAAGTCCAATTTGGGGCTCTGTAGCAAAAAAGTATCTTGCAAATCATCCAAACCATCCCATTGTAAATCATCCTCCAATTCCTCCTCAATTTCTTTTTATTTTTTAACTTAAAATTATTTTATTTCTGTTACCTTTATCTTTTATTTTGATTAAATATATATGGAAAAAATGTGTGGCATAATATTTCAATGAAAAAAGAGATCAAGATAAAAACGTGTAGCCCTTGTGCAGCCAAAGTACTTTGTATAAACCACCCAATGCCAGACGTTTACACTGAACACATATAATAATTTGACGTATCCAGTTAAATAAATATATATAACGTTTTTAAAATGTAATGTTAGTACCACCTCGACAGTTAGCAAAAAAAAAAAAAAGTATGAAAAAGCCTTTATAATAAAACAGGTATAATTATAAACATCTTGTCTGTTTAGTCTGATAGTAGCATGTACATAATTTATGCTGTTTTCCTTTCACACTCATGAACGCTGTGACAATACTGCAATGACCAACAACAATAAAAAAGCGTTAACATTACAAAAATCCATTTATCTCATTCAACTCAAAACATTTTCTTTTACAATCACTTTAATACCATTCACGCAAATCCAAACTCGGAGGAAATAAATCTCCTTAAAAGCTTTTATGGCGATAACACCCTACGACTGACTTCAAAAATAATCGAGGCAAATAATTTTGTTGCATTTATTTATTGATGACCACTAAAAATATGAAACAGCAGTTTGAATGCTTAAGATGAAACTGCAGCCCACGACCATATGTTTACATTGAACATATATAATAATTTGACTTGTAAAATGAACTGGCCATGACTATAAACTACGTGTACAATTATAGACTTACATCAAGACTTATTTTATTAATTTGCAGTATTCAGTTAAATATATATAACATTTTTAAATTTTAATGTTAATTCCACTTCAACAGTTTGCAAAAGATTTAAATTTTATGAAAAAACTTTATTAATTAAACAGGTATAACAACAAGCCTCTTGTCTGTTTTGTTTTGCAGATAATTTATGCTGTTTGCCTTTCACACTCATGAATGCTGTGACAATAACAGAATGGCCAACAACAATAAAAAAAGCGTTACCATTAAAAAAATGCATTTATCTCATTCAATTCAAAAACATTTTCTTTTACAATCACTTTAATACCATTCACGCAAATCCAAACTCGGAGGAAATAAATCTCCTTAAAAGCTTTTATGGCGATAACACCCTACGACTGACTTCAAAAATAATCGAGGCAAATCCTTTTGTTGCATTTATTTATTGACAATCGCGAAAAAGATGAAACAGCAACAACAACAAAAATAAATAAAAAAACGCCCACACCACACACCATCGACAGTCTATCATAATTTATTCACGAACTCCGTACCCAGCTGTTTAATTAATAGCCTTGTAGCGACGCACTGACGCGTATTCATCCGCGTGTAAATAACAACCCAACAATGCCTGGGGAAAAAAAGAGGGAAAAAGTAAAAAAAAGGGAAAAATCCGACAGTCTGTCCTCAAACAATGCCTTCCAGCTGTGACGTAGTATTAGTAGGCAGGCGCTTTGCGAGTGTTTATGTCTTGGTTTTTCAGTTTTCTGAATTCAATTGAGTTCGTAATGAATTCAGGCTTAATAGCAGAGGCTCCCGATTAATGAACGATAGAGCCATGGAATAAAAGAGGTTGACTTGTTACAGAATGTTTAGAGATTTAGACAGGAGATAGATAATCGTTTCTAATATTCCCCGCGTGGAATTTATTGGAATTTTTTTTTTCCTTTTTTTCTTCTGAATCTTAATATGAAAGGATGCTGAAATTGCTTTTGCGTATAGGTTGCTGTTTTTTGTCCATGCTGCTATTCATTAATTTATCATTCGTATTTTAGGGAAAATGTATCTATAAATAAGAATGAAAAATGGGCTTTCTGTTTTCTTTCTCTATCTCTCTAGTGTAAAGTTAAAAAACTTTTTGTATGGTTTATTATAAACAAAGTGAAGTATATTATAAACAAAAATATAATTTATTATTTTCTAAGAAGGATTTATTTGTGACCTTTTATAGATATAAATAATAAAAATTTTATCGACGAAAGATAAGAATACTAATTTTCATACAACAAAGATGCGTAATGAATATATAATAGAAATGGAAAGATATCTGTCACAATTCGTGATACGCGAATGATTGTTTTAGTAGATTAATGTGTTATATTACATAAGCGAGCCCGACTCGTGGCTCAATGACTTAGTTTTATCTTGTATTACTCGACATGGTAGTCTGCTGTTTGGGTTGGTAAACATACATGTCCAAATATACAATATGTTTGCAATGGCTGTAGTCTATATTATTATACATTTTGTTAAAAACGGAATTTAATAAGGAATCATAAATTAATCCCTTTTAAAAATACAACTCATGTAATATTTTTTTATGATTTTATTTAATTTCTGATTTTTGAATCTTTATCTTTGTGGTTTTATAAAAAATTATTTCTTTTAACGTGTCTGGACTAAATATGTAAGGAAATTAAGTAATAATTTGTGCCCGACTCGTGGCCTCATGAACACATTTATAAATAAACTTGTGCTTTTAATTTTATATTTTTATCCCATTAATTTACTGCATTATTTGGCTTAGCTATTATAACATTTCTCAGAAATTTTTATATAATTCGCCCACAATTATTTGTAGGATTTTAAATGCTCCCCGACTTCATCAAGTTTGGGAACCACTGCACTAACAGAAAAGCAATCATGTTTTAAGTAAAAAAAAGAATTAATTTTATAATCTTAATAAATTGTAAAACTATAACTATATATGTACAGGTGTGATTAATGTGTACTTCATAAATATAAGACAGATTGTTTACACTTAATATAAATAATAAAATTTTTCTCAATCAATATAGGGAAAATTAAAGGAGTACGAAGAAAAAAAATGTACTTGCGAGGTAAAATATCAAAAGAGAGAAAAATTGGATTATTTTTTAATTTTATGGATAGGTTTCAGTTTCCTAAGAAAAGCTGTCAGTTTTTATAAACTTAAATATTAAGTTTACAGGAGTAATTTACTCTGCGTGCTTTAGTTGCATCATCCTTCATGAAGAAGATTAGTTTAAGCTTAAAAAATTAGTATTCCAGCAAAAATGCGATGCTTCTGATTTTATAAATATTTTTATATGGAGTTTGATGAAGTTACAATTTTTTTTATAGATTATGAAGGATAAAACATGTCATAAAAATTTCTTTTATCGTGCAAAAGTACCAATGAAATAAATGACAGTATCATACTTTTAATAATTAAAATTAATTTTGGCTAGATAAATATCAGATTAACGTTTGTATTATTCCAATTTCAGATAAAGGTAATTTTATTTATTTGCTAAAATAATTAGTATAGGAATGTTCATAAAACTCTTTTATTTATGTCTTTTTCTTAATTTTTTTTAATACATATATATTAGTGTGTGTGTGTGTGTTGTTTGGTTGTACTAGAAATTTGATGCAATCCATGACATAGAAACTAGGACCGGATCTACGTCAGATCCGGTCCTAGTTTCCTACAATGATCTAGGGTAGATCATTGTAGGATCAACGTCTCGGCCTATATTAGACCTATAACGGCTTCAAGCTTTAAGAACTTCACTTTCAGGTTCATGGGAACACTTTAACTCTTATTTACAAGCATTATTCTGCGGCAGACCTTAATTATCACATGGCGTGATACATGAAACCACAAAGAGTTCACTTTGAAAAACAGATGGAAACTCCAGCCTATTCAGTCACTTCAGAGAAACAAATAAAAACAACACCTCTGGTAGACTCGTAGCAGAACTCTCCCGCTTTTTCTCCAAAAACCTCCCTTTAAAAAAATTCCATCGGTGAGGGGGCGGGGGGTCGTCAGCTTCCCTCACTTCTCATTGGAGTAGACATTTCTCAGCTCATGGAAAACTCTTTATGTAGTCCATATTCCATCCGTAATCGTTTGGACCCGTGAAGGTCGCACAGACATCGCCTGTAATTTCATAAATCTCATTATACAGGACACCGAATACCTGCTGTCAGATGTGAGTTTCAGGTTGTTCTCATTAATACAAAACACTAATTACATGTAATACACCCACAACACTGCTGGTTTGCTGTCAAGTTGGAGTGATGGATTGTTATTATGTATTTGTCAAAGAATATATATTCTGCTCTCCTGGGAATGAAATGCCAAAACTCTTCCCATGAGAAAAATTACTACAATAGATTTCGGTTTTCGGATAGATCGTTTTTGTTCCAAAAATGGAAATAAATATATTTTAAATAGAATAATGAATTGATTAATTCAAGAACATCTTATGACTTAGAATATCATTAAAATTACTCTATCGTAAAGAAGTCGGTTCAGATCTCATAGAAATTATTATAATATATACTCTTATATTTATTTTGTAGTAAGCTTTACTTTTGTTCCTTATGGTGGCAAGAAAATTCATAAAAAGGATATGTTTTCAATAGAATAATAAATTCATAAATAAGCTTTAAAGAGGAATGTCTTTCTTTAAAACCATAAAGAACGAAGAAATGTTGGAATCCGATTCTTAAAATTTTAATATTGTAAAAATAGATGAATATTTATTTATTCTTATTTGTAGCTAAAGCTACATCTCTGCTGATAAATAATCTAATATCTCAGAGTATTAAAAGCGAATGAAGCCTTTTCCAGAATTCAGAATCCAATTTGCATTAAATTGACCCAACGGAAATAATAAAGTTCTATAATCCCATTTTAACTGGAAAGCAAAATCGCTGAAGCTTCCAATATCTCTAAATTTATATGAAGGCAACGTCTGGTAAGCCTAATTCAATGCCAAAGTCTATTAGTTATGTTAAATTTGAGAAATTTATGTAATCCATCGAAGGAATTTTAGTTTAATGAGAATATGAAGAATATGGGATAAAAGTTTTAAGGATATTAGACATGCAGTTTTTCAGACGTGGATTGGGAATTAATTCAAAGCAGAGCGTGATCCATTTACTTAAAATTTTTATTATTTCCTGCAAAACATATTGTAAGCTTAGAAACGATAAAATAATTTATGGAATCATGTCCTCTATTTTCCTGAAAACTACAAAAAAAAGTATGTTTTATGTTTCCTATAAATGGGAGCAGTGGCATTATTAAAATTTTTTTCTTATGAAGAAAGCAGAAGGAAAATCATGCAAAAGCGTTCATTCTTGCGAAAATCATACCAAGCATTAATTCTTAAGAAAACTCTCTCAAAACTTTAAACTAATAAATAAATTAATAATTATCCATTGTCATGTTTATTAATTACCCGATTAGTTTAACTGCTGACTAGCTTGATTATTGGGACAGCAATCAAGAACCAGATGGCGATTTTATTGCAGTTTACTTATTTATTCTACTTACAATAATTAAAATATACTTATTTATTATACTTTTACAATTTATTCTATTGTGTACACATCACATAATATTATGTTGCGACGAGTTCAAATGGTGGATATTCCAACAATTCACTTGACTGAATTATTCTTTAAACTTAAATCCATAACTTTAAGTTCCTGCATATTTTTTTTGCGATTTGTTGAAAGGTTATAAATATAAGATATTATTTTTAATTCAATCTTATTTTATTTCATTTCGTTTCCTGAAATTATTTCTTATAACTATTAATTCCTTTAAAAAAATAATTAATTCTATTCATAGGGACTATTGCATTGATGGTTAATTCTGTTCATTCCTTCCATTCAAAAGTGGTTAATTTTATTCATTATAAACTCATAAAAATTAATTTAGAAATCATATTAGTAATTATTATATCCGAACACTTTGTTGTTTATTTAGTAAGCTACAGCTATTCAAAATATTTGGCCTTCTTTATATTAAGGTAATTCAGTATAAATAGATAACAAAATATGGATAATTTTCATTATCGTTTTGAATTTTCCTCAGACACATGTCTGTCTTGTATGTATTTGGGAATGAAAATATAGAATATGTGCATGGGAAGACTTTCCGAACTAAATCTAAATATTACTCAATATCAAAATAGTTCCGTAAATTTATTTAGGGTTAGAGACGTTTTATATTTTGATAAATCAGCATTAACAAATTTTCAAGATATCGATAGCTTTCATTATCATTATGAATATTCTATAGATATGTGTATTTCTGTCTTAGGGAATGAGATGTATGTATTTGGAAGGAATATATGAATGTATGTATGAATATGTATTTAGAAATGAGAATATAGAATGACCAGTGCATGACCAGACTTTCACCAATAAATCTTATTCAATATCAAAATAGTTGTGTACATTTATTTAGTGAGATATTTAGGAATATAAAATAAATTTTGTAATAGCTTTACAAAAAGAAAAACTGTTGTTCAAACAAAAGTTTGTAATGAATCTTTTTCATTAATAATTATATATATTATGTTAGATATACATTTTTTTATAAATTCTTGTCATTTAATGTTTCTAAACAACACATTACTTTTTGTAGATAAAAAATTATTATAAGAAAATTATTTATAATATAATTATCTAAGTAACATGATACATTATAAATTGAAAATAAAAGATTAACCAATCCTAATATTAGTATATATACATTAGCACATCTCGCTATATTATAAAAATACTTTTAACATTTACCAGAAGTTTATTATTTTAATTCATAATTATCATAACATTCAATAAAATTGACTATTTTTGCTAGTTATTAATTTTGTTTCTTAAATTTTATTTGATTGCGGAAGTATATATTTATGGATGTAAAAAAAGCGTTTTCAAATTTGAGTTAAATCTTTTTGAGTATTTGGTACCAATGGCCAGAGTGATAGCCAATTGGCCATCAAGCCGCTTATAATACTTTAGTAACATTAAAAGAGATTGCATCGTATAGATTTTTAATACAACTGTAATCAAATTTTCAGAACTATAATCCTACTGCTTTCCTTGAATAAATTTGAATGTAGATAAAATAATTGATATAGTCTGTTACCATTAAAAAAAAAGAATAATACAGTTATAAGACAAAAATTATTAAGAAATTTCCTACTTAACCATTCTGGAATAAAAAAAAAGTTTTAAAACCGTCAGACATAATTACAGTACCTAATAAACGCCACTGATTAGCCTTGGCGAGCTTATAAAATTTCGTAATGGATTTCTCATCTCATTACGATCATTACTCCCTTCTTCGAAATTTTGACGACGATAAAAAAAAAGTATCAGTTTCTTTTTATCATTAACCATAAAACACCCGAAGGCAAGTCTTCAGAAAAAGTGTTTAAAGCAGTTTTAGGTGGTTTTAGTATTTTCATGATAAGTATCTAAGCTCATTTATCGAAATATATTTAATTAAACAACGCTTAATACGTTTATATTCCACTACCTCACTTCTGCGGAGAGCTTTTATGGTATCAAATCTCCTTATCAAAGACATACAAGTGTGTTATGATGAGATAAAGGCTGGAAAGGATCATTTCATTTTTAATCATTCATTTGGAGGGCACTAAAGAAGGTTATTTAAAAAGATTCCAACGTCTTAATTGCTACTCGACTTTGCTAATCATTTAAGATTCCATTCTTAGGGAAGAAGGAAAAAAAATGTCCCTCTCGGTATCCAAATCTAAATCTCTTTTCACTGTAATGTTTAGTTTGGTTTGATTTGTCGTTCCACGGTCATCATGGGCCCACGAGGGCTAATCAGACGGGGCCTTATAGTTTAAAGTGGATTCCGAATCACTACAAGCATCCATAACTCCGCCGGTATTCGAACGGGAAACCTGTAGCATCAAGCGCAGATTGCTAGTCACTCAGCCATTAAGCACCAATAAATAAAACCTGGAGGGCATATCTCATAATAACTTCGCATACAAATAAATCAAAGGTTTTGCTTGTCGTTATATAGGCACACTTTAGGCTAATTAGACTGGGACTTACAGTTTAGCGTTGATTCCGAACCTCTAACAAGCATCCATTTCTCCGCCAGGATACGAACCCGAAACCTGAAGCACTGAGCGCCAAACAATCGACTATCAACCCCAATAAATACGGTCTGGAGGGCATGTCGCATAATAACTTCGCATAAAAAGAAAATCGGACTTTTGGTTTGTCGTTCTACAGTAATTTTTTTTTGTGCACACTTTAGATTAATAGACCGGGACTTACAGTTTAACGTGCATTCCGAACCACTTACTAAACATCCATGCCTCCGCCAAGAAGCCAGTGGCACCAATGGCCAGAGCGCTAGCCAATTGGCTATCAGACCACTTTTAATATTCTACTAACTTTAAAGTGATTGCATCTTGCAGATTTTTAATAGAACGTAGAATTTCAGAAATATAATCATATTATTTTCCTTGAATAAATTTGAAGATAGATAAAATAATTGATATAGTCTGTGCCATTTATAAAAAAAGTAAAATAGTCATTTGAATTTATAAGACGAAAAATTATTAAGAAATCTCTTACTTAACCATCCTTGAATAGAAAAAAAAGTTTTAAAAACCGTCAGACATAATTACAGTACCTAATAAACGCCACTGATTAGCCCTGGCGAGCTTATAAAATTTCGTAATGGATTTCTCATCTCATTACGATCATTACCCCTTCTTCGGAATTTCAACGATAATAAAAAAAAAATGCTCAGCTTCTTTTTATCATTAACCATAAAATACCCGAAGGCAAATCTTCAGAAAAAGTCTTTAAAGCAGTTTTAGGTGGTTTTAGTATTTCCATGATAAGTATCTACGCCAATTTATCGAAATATATTTAATTAAACATCGCTTAATACGTTTATCTCCCAATGTCTCACTTCTGCGGAGAGCTTTTATGGTATCAAATCTCCTTATCAAAGACATACAAATGTGCGATGATGAGATAAAAGCTGGAAGGATCATTTCATTTTTAATCATTCATTTGGAGGGCACTAAAGAAGAGTTATTTAAAAAGATTCCAACGTCTTAATTGCTACTCGACTTTGCTGATCATTTAAGATTCCATTCTTAGGGAAGAAGAAGGAAAAAAAAATGTCCTCATCGCTCTCCACCTCTAAATCTCTTTTCACTGTAAAGAAAACACAGTTACCCCTCAAGCATGATTAACGAGGGCTCTCGCTATAATAAGTGGAAGAGAAAAAAATTGGAATTAGAATAGTTTTTTTCTTTTCTTTTCGTTATAAGGGAAGCTAAAGGTAGTATTATTATGGGAAAAAAAGATTCAAAGTGAAAGTGAAGTAAAATGAGAAAATGTTTTGAATTGAGGCTCATTAAATAAAATTTGTGACCAATGGGTTCTTTTATTTTCGAACCAGTAATGCTATTTATTTGAAAAATATTTTGATTTTGTTAGGAATGAAAAAAAAAAAAAAAAAAAAAAAAAAAAATCTAATTATGGTAATCTTAATGATTTGTTCGAGCATTCTCTTATTCAAAAATAATTTTTCTTGTGCAAGTTTCATTGAATAATAACACGAATACATGTTTAAGTCTATGATATGCTTTGACTAAACAGTTTTACTCTTATCATTTTGGATTTTTAAAGTAATGAAAAATATGATACTCAATTTTAAATATATTGATCATTACTTTTTATTCTATATTAGTTTTACATGCTCATGATATTTTTTTTTTCATTTAGTATAGCACCACTAAATAATAAGGTATTATACATTTAAGACAATAATTTCAGTAATTAGTATTAAATATTTTTCAATATGTAAATTATTATAAATATTTTGCCTATTATGCAAGTAATACAGGCATGTACTTATTTCCTTTATCAGTAAATTTAAGTTTGGTTAGTTGAACTTTTGTGTTAAAAAGTCACTATTGCTTTATAAAAAGATTTAATATGATTTAAGACACAAAATAGTTCGTTTTAATTAAAGTGAAAACAGAAGTATGTAGAAATAAAAGAGAAATTTTGATAATTTTATGCATAAATTTTAATAATAAATACTTTGCTAAGAAATCCTTTTATTCTATTTATATTAAACTATGCATGATTTACAATAATAATTTTAGTAATTATAATTAAATTTAAATATTTTACTTACCAATCTGTAAATTATTTCAAATATTTTACTTATATGCAAGTAATCTGGGCATATGTTTATGTTCTTTATCCGAAAATTTTAATTTTGGTAGTTAAACTTTTATGTTAAAAAGTCACAATTTCCTAATAAAAAAATTTATTATGATTTAAGATACAAAATAGTTTGTTTTAATTAATATGAAAATAATAGTATGTTAAAATAAAAGAGAAAATTTATTAATTTTATGCTTAACTTTTAATAATAAATACTTCACTGAAAAATTGATTTACTCTTTTTATATTAAACTATGCATGGTTAAAAAATTTTATATCGATAAATAAAATTAATAAGTATAATAGTTTACATTTCAAAATAAATTAATGTAACAGATTTTTCACAAATTTTAATAAGAAAATTTTTCTAACTCCGGGAAAGTTGTCAAATTATTAAAAATAAAGCAATGAAGAGTAATTATATTTATAAGGAAATAGAACAATAGATCAAATGAAAATATTTTAAACAATAAAATTTATTTTAACATAAAAATGTATTTTTAAGAAGTAGTTAACGATTAATGACAAACAATGTTCTAACAATCAGAGGCAATCTAATTTAATTTATGCATTAAAATCGAGATATTGAAGCTAAGTAAATTTAATATTATTATCAGAGTAAAGAAATAAAAATATGAAGCTCATATTATTTTTAAATATTTAATTGGATTTAATCATCACTGCATTAAAAAAATAAATGAATTATTCTCTTAAGTCTAAATTGTTTTATTTTACATAATTAATTACCAATAAATTTTAATTGCCAGTGATATCGTACTTTAATTTTTAATGTATTTCTTATTTAATTATTCTCACTGCCAAAGATAGATTACATATTTTTTGAAACTGACAAATGTTTCGGATTTTATTTACATATTGATTTTTCTCTATGCTTTAACACGGTTAACTTTTAAATTTATTTTCTTTTTGCTATAAAAGCGATTTGTTTGCTTTTTTCTTTTATATTTTTAAACAAAACAAATTAAAAAATATATTTTCATACAACTTTTTTTTTTTAAATTTCAGAAAATATTAATTTATGAATGCCTTATCTGGTAACATTTAGATTATTTCGGTAAATATTTCATGGATTATTTATTGATCAGAAATTAACTTTTAAAAAAATTAATGCCCATGCTTATAAATTAATGGCTAGGCTATTAATTAAAATGCTTTCAAATTTCTCACTTTAATTGCTTTTTTAATTTATGTAGCAACTTTAAACAATACATTGGTCTTGAAATCTTGATTTATTAGTTTCTGATCTAATCTGATTAGTATCTGATTTATTAGTACTTATTTGATCTATTAGTATGTGATTTACTGTGTTAACACGTTGCTAACGTAGAAATTCAATGTTGAAATCTAGAATACTGTATCCTTCAGAAAGTCGCCAATCTTGCAAGCCGGAATATTTCACTTATATTCCAAAAACCTTTTTAGAGTTACATTACTTTAATTTGTGGAAGATTTCGTAATTTCTTCCTTTTCCGTACAATATAATGATTATGTTATCATTTACTTTGATTGTAATCCAGACTTAGTATTTATAGTAAATAAGAACAGAAATACATATTCTTCTACATAATTATTCGTATATATTGTTCAGATTGATCTTATAATGGTACTTTGGCCCCTGATACAGAACATAAACAATTTTTAAGGATGTTACAAATTTCTCTCTTTAAATAATACATTGTTCCTGAAATCTTGATTTACTAGTGTCTAATCTTGATTTATAGTGTTAACGCATTACTAACATCGAAATTGAATGTTGAAATCTAGAATACTATATCCTTGAGAAAGTCGCCAATCTTGCAAACCGGAATTTTCGCCAATGTTCAGTCCAATTTCTTTAGGGTTACGAAATCTTCTAATTAAATTATTGTAACTTCTTTCTCTGAACAATGAAATGACTATTTTATTGTTACTTTGATTATTTCTGGAATTACTACTTATAGTAAATAAGATTAGAAATACATATCGGAATAATTATTTAAAATAATAAGTTATTGATAATTCTAAGATTGTTCTTATAACGGTATGTCGGCCTCTGATACAGAATATAAACAATTTTTATGATGTTACAAATTTCTCCCTTTAATTGTTTCTTTAATTTATGCAGCACTTTAAACAATATATTGATCCTGAAATCTTGATTTACTAGCATCTGATCTTGATTTTGTGTAAATGCATTGTTAATGTAGAAATTGAATATTTGATATTAAACTTAGATTAACTGCAGCAACAAATTTCTGAAACGTGCAGATCTGGTGGAAATTAAAAGAGCTTGCGTCAGAATCTTGTATCCACATTATTCCAACCGATTGAAATTTTCCTATTTTTTCTTTCGCGACATGCAGATGTTGTAAAATTATTGTAAAAATCCTTTCACTCCTACTCTTCACCAGTCATGTCATGTACTGTTCATAGCATATTTTACTTTATATAGACCTAGCAATGATCTGACATACACATGCCAGAATATGTAGTAGGGAGATGGTTGACATCACGAGGAAAAATTTATTAGTGAACCATATGTTCTACTATGCTATAACCATGGAACCTGTATAAATATTTTCGCAATTTTCCTCGACTAAATCTAATTTTTGATAACGTATTCTAGGGCAAATATTCTCTCTTCTGCTCCCAGGGCTATGTAATTCCTTACAAGTTATAAAAAGTTGAAGGTGAAAAAAAATTATGATATATAAAAAAAAACTCTTACAATTACAGAAACACACGACTAAAAATATGCTATGGTTCTGTTTAACCAGCATAAGCATAAGTGTAACGAGAATAAAGAAGGAATAAATAATGGTGATAAAGCTGTGAAAAACAAAAGTATGGCTTGGGATACAAAATATTATTACGACTTTCATTCTAAGAAGAATGAAATACTTTTGTTGGCTGTGATGGAATGGGCGCAGAAAATTCAATTTGTGTTTCAGGGGTAATGGTTTCTTGGGATGATTAAATGTCCATTTCCTTCTATAGAGTTCATTAATTTGGATGATTTTTCCATCTGGTCCATGGGTTGTAAATTATATTTCTGTTCTACTGAATATTGTTGAGAAGGGATTTTAAGATACCATGATTCTGTAAAAGGACAAGTAGTTACTTAGTGGAATGGTTCTTCAGTTTCTCTACATGATCAGAAATCCTCTTTGAATGTTTGAATCTTTTGATGTATGTGGGAATGGACCATGACTATTTGTAGACATAATTTCTTCTCCAGGCAGAATTCTGTGAGTTTTTTTTCTTTGAGTCTTTAGGCATGATTTCGAAAATGTTTCGGCCTCTGTTGCTATGATTTCAATCTGGTTGCCAATCCTCTAAAAGAAAATTAAAGATATTTTTGTGAAATGAAAACTGACTAGGAAGACAAATTGATTAGCCATCTACAACGCTTGCTTAGTAAGGCTATCAGCATGCTCATTGTTAAAATAACGTGCATGTGCTTTTATCCCAGCAATTAAATGGAGTCATAGTTTAAGATTTTTTACTGGATTTCTCGTGGCCATTTGATGAGGGATTTTAGATTTAAAGATGGCAAAAAGACTTAATTGGCTGTCTATCCAAATTGATACTGGTGCATTTATAGCTTGCAAATAATCTAAGGTTTTTTGATGTCAAGAATTTCTGCTTGGAAAATTGCTTGGAATTAGAATTTCAGCTTGTTTTTTTTTGGAAAGTTTTCCCTTCTATTCGGGAATTAATTTGTCATATTTGAAACAGAAAACTGCGCAAGCTGGGCTGACTTCTGATTTAGAATCATCTGGGAAATTCGCTAAATATAACACGCTTTTATTTCTTTAGTTTAAATTTCTTAAGTTTATAAAAAACATTATTAATGAAATGAGTTATTCGATTTATGAAATCGAGTTGTTTTATTTTCAAACTTGCTCATATTACTGGATTGTTGTGCCGTCGAAATTGTGTTCAACAATCGAAGGGAAGTAATGTGCTTACTTCTGATAGGGTTAGCAGAATTATGACTATCGTTCGTCGGTGTTTTACTTTACAGCGATTAGATTTATAACTATTCCATCTGTTTTACTAGCTAACTATTCGACATCTTTGCCTTTATATGAGCACGTTTGAACGTTACAGGAAATGTATTTTATTTCTGCTTATTTACAAGTTTGAAGTTTAAATAAATGTTTTGAAGAAAAAATATAAACTGGGATCCTAAACGAATTAGTGTATATTCGGAAATATCTGATAAATTAAGCCAATATTAAGTTCTTGAAATGACATTTTTCAAATGATCCATACCTTGTTTATATTTAAGGCAACCTTTAATTCATGTAAGGATTGTGTTTGGTTCGACGCTCAATGTTAAATGTTAATAATCGCATAGAAAATAATCACGAGCTGAAAGGTCAGGAGGCCGGGTTGACCAGACGATATCAACTTGCAGGGAAATTAAAAGTTCCATTTATATCCGCCTCAATATTTCCATCAAAGCCTTTGCAATATAGGTAAGTTACCCATCCTTTTGAATCAACAGAACAGGCCAGAGTTTAAGGTGTTTCTAAAGTGAACCTCTTGTGGTCGTGTGTAATGCCGTGGGATAGTTAAGATCTGCCACAGACCGAATGAATTAAATTCGACGTAGACTCGAGAACTCTGAAAGTCTCCGACATTGGAGTGAATAGTACTTATGAATACAATTTTCTTTAATTGTCATTTTTTATGTCAATAGAATTTTGTATATATTTATTTAAAGTTTGTAGATAAACATTAAAGTGTTTCAAAGAACCTTAAAATGACCCGCTTCTTGAAGCCGTTATAATTCTAGTATAGGTCGAGACGTTACAGCATGTTAAAACCAATGTGTGGCATTCCATGTCACCACTGAAATGTTTACCATTTGCCACGCCCCAAAATGATACAACGCAAGAAAAATAGTTTTGCATATTTTTTGTTAATTTTATTCAATAATGGCCTAAATTAAACAATTTTCCATTCCACCTTGAAATACACGCCTCTTAAATCCTGAAATTTAAAAAAAAATCCTTCACCAATTCTGTTGATTGCAAAAAAAAATTACCACTACATTATTTATAATATCATTATGATTATGTAAACACAAAAAACAACTTCAAGCACCATTTTAAGTTAACGCAGCCATGAACACGAAAAAGAAGTTAAAACGGAATTTAATACCACAAACACACATGAAAAGAATCGTGCATTTTTACACCAGAAGGAATTTTACCCTCTACATTCACTCCATGCATCGATCTTCAACTTAAAGGGACAGAAAAACCAGAAAAGAAACAAAAAAGTAACTTTTATGTGTATGTATGACTGTTCGTAATCTTTCTTTACAACTGGTCACTGCCGTAGAAGTCTTGGGTTACGGTTGAACTTTCTCCAGTAATATTCCTTATTTTTTTATTTTGGAAGAGATATAAAAACAGAAAGTGCAGATGGAAAGAGGGTAAAAAGTTTTGGCTGCATTCCAGTTCGAGAACAGGGACAATTTAGATGATGCTGCCTTTTTGTTGTTGTTTGAACTTCTTCAGTAGATGATCATTGTTTACCGAACTCTCCCGTCTTCGTAATACCATTTTGCTCCAAACAAATTGCACGGATTAAAATAGTGTCTTTCGTCGACTGAGTGTTTATAATTTATTCTCGTAATATGTCGAGTAATAGTTCGAGTTGGACGTTTTTAATCATGTGTGGCGTAAATGATAGATATCCAAAAAATATTGAAAAGTTAAGAATGAGATCTAGTTGAATTAAATTTTTCTTCCATTTATTTAATTCTGAAAAATTTCTTCAAACTTAAATTGATTTCTAGCAATAATTTTAAGCTAGATTAACGGAATATGGTAAACATCATTGTTTTAGCAAATATTATTTAAACTTTTATTAAAATTTTGAGTATGACATATTTTATAATTTTATTACAATTACACTGAAGTGACAAAAGTCATGGGATAGCAATATGCAAATTTTCAGATGGCAGTAGCATCGCGTAGAACAGGTATAAATGCGCAGTGCTTTCGCAGAGCTTTCATTTCTGTTCAAGTTATTCATGTGAAAAGGTTTTGACGTGATGATGACCGCACGACGGGAATTAACAGACTTTGAACGCGGAATGTTTGTTGGAGCTAGACGCATGGGTCATGCCATTTCGGAAATCGTCGACAAATTCAACATTCCCAGATCCACTGTGTCATTTTGTGCCGACGAGTATGAAATTTCAGGCATAACATCCCACCATGGACAGCGCAGTGGTCGACCGCCTGCACTTAACGACCAAGAAACCGGCGACGTCTGCAAGAGTCGTAAATTCTAACAGACAAGCAACACTGCGTCAAATAACCGCTTAGAAATCAATGTGGGACGTACAAGGGACTTGTCTGTTAGAACTGTGCGGAGAAATTTGGCTTTCTTGGGCTATTCCAGCAGAAGACCGACTCAGTGCCTTTACTGAATAGAACGACATCGCTTGCAGCGACTCTCGTGGGCACGTGAGCATATCGGTTGGTCCCTGGATGAATGGAAAACCGTGGCCTGGTCCGATGAATCACGATTTCAGTTGAAAAGAGCTGATGGTAGGGTTCAGTGTGGCGCAGACCCCACGAAGCCATGGACCCAAACTGTCAGCAAGGCACTGTTCAAGCTGGTGGTGGCTCCGTAATGGTGTGGGCTCTTTTTTCACGCATGTACTTGGTCATCTGGTGCAACTGGACCGAACATTGACTGGAAATGCTTATGTTCAGCTACTTGGAGAGATTAAAGCCATTCATGGACTTCATGTACCCAAACAACGATGGGATTTTTATGGATGGCAATGCGCCATGTTACCGAGAACACAACTGTTCGCGATTGGTTTGAAGAACATTCTGGACAATTCCAACGAATGATCTGGCCACCTAGATCGCCCGACATGAATCCCATCGAGCATTTAGGGGACATCATCAAGAGGTCTGTTCGTGCCCAAAATCCTGCACCATCAACGCTTTCACAATTATGGACGTCTATCGAGACAGCATGGCTCAATATTCCTGCAGAAGACTTCCAACGACTTTTGAGTCCATGCCACGTCAGTTGCTGCACTTCGCCGGGCGAAAGGAGGGCCGACACGATATTAAGAGGTATCCCATGACTTTTGTCACTTCAGTGTATATTAGCTGACTTGAGCCTGATGGCAGAGGGACTATCTCTCTTGTGCTCTGTGCTATAGTTTTCGAGTTCGAGTCCCAGTGGTGCCATTGGTGTTTGTAGTTTTCCAAATCCACTTTAAACCGTACTTCCCGGTCTAATATGACTGTAGAGCGTTTGATGAAAGTCTTACAGCCTTATCGCATTAAACAGACAACATCTCCTCTCTCGAAATCGGTCAGCAGACATACGGACATGACCTACAATGCGGCTGTTGCGCCACTGAAGGAGAATATTCAATTTCCTTAAAAAAATTGTCGACAAATCATCTTAAATTTTCACATTACTCTGTAGCATTTTGTTAAGGTACGATATGCAGCATTCCATGTCATTATGCAGCATTCCATGTCATTATGCAGCATTCCATATCACCATTGGAACAGGT
This sequence comes from Caerostris darwini, assembly GCA_021605075.1. Lineage (NCBI taxonomy): Eukaryota > Metazoa > Arthropoda > Arachnida > Araneae > Araneidae > Caerostris > Caerostris darwini. The sequence continues at coordinate 84,780 of BPLQ01008122.1, forward strand.
ATAGTTACGTCTTGCCACTCCCCAACATACTACAATACAAGAAAAATAGGTTGGCACATTTTTTTTTTTTTAATTTTATTCAATAATGGCGTAAATTAAATAATTTTATATTCCGTCTTATTATATACTGCTACAAAATCCCTATAAACTTAAAAGAAAACCTTCACCAATTCTGTTTATTCTAAAAAAAGTTCACCACTACATTATTTATAATATTACGATTATGGTAAGCACAAAAACAGGCTTCAAGCCCCATTATAATTTAACGCAGTCGTGAACACGAAAAAGAGGTTAAAACGGAATTTAAAACCACAAATACACATGAAAAGAGCAGCGCATTTTTACACCTGAAGGAATTTTACCCTCTACATTCACTCCATGCATCGATCTTCAACTTAAAGGGACATAAAAACCAGAAAAGACACAAAAAAAGTAACTTTTATGTGTATGTATGACTGTTCGTAATCTTTCTTTACAACTGGTCACTGCCGTAGAAGTCTTGGATTACGGTTGAACTGTCTCCAGTAATATTCCGAAAGTGGAGATGAAAAGAGGGTAAAAAGTTTTGGCTGCATTCCAGTTCGAGAACAGGGACAATTTACATGCTGCCTTTTTGTTGTTGTTATTGTTGGAACTTCTTCAGTGGATGATCATTGTTTACCAGACTCCCGCGACTTCGTAATACCATTTTGCTCAAAACAAATTGAACGGAATAAAATAGTGTGTTTCGTCAAAAGAGTATTTATAATTTATTCTCGAAATATATCGGATAATAATTCGTGTTGGACGTTTTTAATCATGTGTGGCACACATGATAGATATCCAAACATATATTGCAAAGTTAGTAATGATATCTAGTTGAATTAAGTTTTTCTCCCATTTATTTTTTATTTTATATTGTTATTGGTTTCCAGTAATAATTTCAAGCTGTATTAATCGAATATAGTTAAAATCATTAATGTTTTAGCAAATATTATTCAAACTTTTATTCGATTTTTGTGTATGGCATACTTTATAATTTTATAACAATTATACTAACTGACGTGGGCCTAATGACCGGTTGATAAGCCCTCTGGTGCTCGGTGCCACAGGTTTCGAGCTGGAATCCTGGTGGTACCCTGAGTATATGTAGTTGTTCGGAATCCACTTTAAAATTTTGGTCTCGATTTCATATGACTGCAGAGAATTGGGCGTAGGCCTGACAACCTTACCCCATCAAACAGGAAACATCTCCTATCACAAAATCGGCCGTTAGGCAGACGGCGTTAGCCCATCATGGGGATGTTGCGGCAATAAAGAAGAAGAATATTCAATTTCCTAAAAAATATTGTGGACTAATCATCTCACATTTTAACATTACAATGTAGCATTTTGTTAAAGCACGATGTTCCATGTCAGTCCTGGAACTGAAATATCAATTCTTGCCACTCCCCAACATACTACAACACAGGAACAATAGTTTGGCATATTTTTTCTTAATTTTATTAAATAATGACGTTAATTTAATAAATTTCTATTCCATCTTATTATATACCGCTACAAAATCTATATTAAAGGAAAAATATAAAAGAAAAAAAACCTGTAAAAGAATTAAAAAAACTAATTCACCAATTCTGCTGATTGTAAAAAAAATTACCACTGAATTATTTATAATATCATTATGATTATGGTAAACACAAAAACAAACCTCAATCAACATTATAATTTAAATCAGTCGTGAACACGAAAAGAGGTTAAAACGGAACTTAATTCCACAAACACATAGGAAAAGAGTCGCGCATTTTTACACCTGAAGGAATTTTACCCGCATTACATTCACCCCATGCATCGATCTTCAACTTAAAGGGACAAAAAAAAAGAAGGCACAAAAAAGTAATTTTTATGTGTATGTATGACTGTTCGTAATCTTTCTTTATAACTGGTCACTGCAGTCGAAGTCTTGGGTTACGGTTGAACTGTCTCCAATAATATTCCTTATTCTTTTTTTTTTTTTTTAATTTGGAAGAGATATAAAAACAGAAAGTGGAGATGAAAAGAGGGTAAAACGTTTTTGCTGGATTCCAGTTCGAGAACAGGGACAATTTAGATGCTGCTGCCTTTTTGTTGTTGTTGCTGTTGTAGCTTCTTCAGTAGATGATCATTGTCTCAGAATTTCGTAATACCATTTTGCTCAAAACAAATTGCACGGAATAAAATAGTGTGTTTCGTCGACAGAGTGTTTGTAATTTATTCTCGTAATAGTTCGAGTCGGACCTTTTTAATCAAGTGTGGAGCTCATGATAGGTATCCAAAAAAATATTTAAAAGTTAATAATGAGATCTAGTCGAATAAAAATTTTCTTCCATTTATTTATTTAGGAAAAATTTCTTTTAATTAATATTGGTTTCCAGTAATAATTTCGAGCAATATTAATGGAATATGGTTAATTATATATTAGCTATATTAATGTGTTAGCAAATATTGTTAAAATATTTCGTACATTTTTGTGTACAGCATATTTTATAAAGTTATAACATGTATATTAGCTGACTTAAGCCTGATGGCAGAGGGACTATCCCTCTTGTGCTCGGTGGCACAGTTTTCGACTTCGAGTCCCGGTGGGGCCATTGGTGCTTGTAGTGGTCCAAATCCACTTTAAATCGTACGTCCTGGTCCAATATGACTGTATAGCGTTGGGTGTAGGTCTGATAACCTTATCGCATAAAACAGAAAACATCTCCAGTCTCAAAATCGATCAGCAGACAGACGGACTTGGCCTACCATGGGGCTGTTGCACCAATAAGAAGAATATTCAATTTCCTCAAAAATGTGGACCAATCATCTTACATTTTCACATTTCACAATACACTATTACATATAAAACCACGGTATGTGCATCATTCTATATCCATTGGAACTGAAATACTCATCTTTTTCACTCTGAGACATTTTACAGCACAGAAGAAACAGTTCGGCATATCTTTTTCTCTTAATTTTATTCAATTATTGCGTTAATTAAAAAAAAATTCTATTCCACTTTGTAATATAGTAATACGTAATCCCTGAAACTAAAAAAAAAATCCTTCAACAATTCAGTTGATTGTAAAAACATTTACCACTCAATTATTTATTAATATCCTTATGATTATGGTAAACACAAAAACAAACTTCAAGCACCATTATAATTTAACGCAGTCGTGAACACGAAAAGAGGTTAAAACGGAATTTAATACCACAAACAGATATGAAAAGAGCCATTTTTACACCTGAAGGAATTTTACCCGCATTTGTGGCTCACTACATTCACTCCATGCATCGATCTTCAACTTAAAGGGAGAGAAAAACCAGAAAAGAAAAGAAAAAAGTAACATTTTATGTGTACGTATGATTGTTCGTAATCTTTCTTTACAACTGGTCACTGCAGTAGGAGTCTTGGGTTACGGTTGAAATGTCTCCAGTAATATTCCTTATTCTTTTTTTATTTTGGAAGATATATAAAAACAGAAAGTGGAGATGAAAACAGGGTAAAAAGTTTTGGCTGCATTCCAGTTCAAGAACAGGGACAATTTAGATGCTGCCTTTTTGCTGTTGTTGTTGGAACTTCTTCAGTGGATGATCATTGTTTACCAGACTCTCTCATGACTTTGTAATACCGTTTTGCTCAAAACAAATTGCACGGAATAAAATAGTGTGCTTCGCCGACTGGGTTTTATAATTTATTCTCGTAATATGTCGCGTAATAGTTCGAGTTGAACGTTTTTAATCATGTATGGTACACATGATAGATATCCAAAAAATATTGAAAAGTTCATAATGAGATCTTGTTGAATTAAAAATTTTCTTCTAATTATTTATTACAGACAAATTTCTTTATATTGGAATATTTCCAGCAATAGTTTCAAGCTAGATTTATGGAATATGGTTAAAATCAATCCCTAATGGTTTAGTAAATATTATTGGAACTTTTATTCGATTTTTAAGTAGGCATATTTCATAATTTTCTAACAATTATATTAGCTAACTTGTGCCTGATGACAAAGTGACTAGACTTCTGGTGCTCGCTGTCACAGATTTCGGGTTCAAGTCCCGGCGGTGACATTGGTGTTTGTAGTGGTCCGAATTCATTTTTAACAGTAGATCCTGGTCTAATATGACTGTAGAGAGTAGGTCTGGAAACCATATCGCATAAAACAGAAACAATTCCTGTCACGAAATCAGTAAGCAGACAGACGGACTTGGAATACCATCGGGCTATTGCGCCAATGAAGGAGAATTTTCAATTTCCTTAATAAAGGTGGACCAATCCTCTTACATTTTCATATTCCACATTACACTATACCATTTTGTTGAAGCACTATTTGCAGCATTTCATGTCAACATTGGAACTGATATGATCACGTGTTGCCACTCCCAAAAATGCTACAACACAAGAAAAATATTTTGGTATATTTTTTCTTAATTTTATTCAATAATGTCGTAAATTAAAGAATTTTCTTTCCACCTTGTAATATACAACTACGAAATTCCTGAAATTAAAAAAAAAATCCTTCAACAATTTTGTTTATTGTAGAAAAATCCCCAATACATTATTTATAATATCATTATGATTATGGTAAACACAAAAACAAACTTCAAGCCCCATTATAATTTAGCGCAGTTGTGAACACGAAAAAGAAGTTAAGACGGAATTTAATACCACAAACACACATGAAAAGAGCCGCGCATTTTTACACCTGAAGGAATTTTACAATCATTTGTGTGTCGCTACATTCACTCCATTCATCGATCTTCAACTTAAAGGGACAGAAAAAAAGGAAAGACACAAAAAAGTAACTTTTCTGTGTATGTATGACTGTTTGTAATCTTTCTTTACAACTGGTCACTGCAGTAGAAGTCTTGGGTTACGGTTGAACTGTCTCCAGTAATATTACGTATTTTTTTTTATTTTGGAAGAGATATAAAAACAGAAAGTGGAGATGAAACGAGGGTAAAAAGTTTTGGCTGCATTCCAGTTCGAGAACAGGGACAATTTAGATGCTGCTGCTGCCTTTCTGTTGTTGTTGGAACTTATTCACTGGATGATCATTGTTTACCAGACTCCTACGACTTCGTAATACCATTTTGCTCAAAACAAATTGCACAGAATAAATTATTGTGTTTCGTCCACTGAGTGTTTATAATTTATTCTCGTAATATGTCGAGTAATAGTTCGAGTTGGACGTTTTTAATCATGTGTGGCATACATGATAGATATCTCCAAAAAAATATTGCAAAGTTAGTAATGAGATCTAGTTGCATTACATTTATCTTTCATTCATTTATTTTGAAAAAAAAATTTATATTGTTATTGATTTCCTGAAACAATTTCAAACAAGATAATGGAATGTGGTTAAAATCATTATCTTTTTAGAAATATTATTGAAACTTTTATTTGATTTTTGTGTACAGCACATTATAGATATCCAAAAAATATTGCAAAGTTAATAGTGAGATCCAATTGAATTCACATTTTTTTTCCGTTTATTTATTTCGAAAAAAATTCTTTACACTGAAGTGACAAAAGTCATGGGATAGCAATATGCAAATTTTCAGATGGCAGTAGCATCGCGTAGAACAGGTATAAATGCGCAGTGCTTTCGCAGAGCTTTCATTTCTGTTCAAGTTATTCATGTGAAGAGGTTTTGACGTGATGATGACCGCACGACAGGAATTAACAGACTTTGAACGCGGAATGTTAGTTGGAGCTAGAAATCGTTAGAGAATTCAACAGTCCCAGATCCACTGTGTCAAGAGTGTGCAGAGAGTATGAAATTTCAGGCATAACATCCCACCATGGACAGCGCAGTGGTCGACCGCCTGCACTTAACGACCGAGACCGGCGACGTCTGCAAAGAGTCGTAAATTCAAGCAACACTGCGTCAAATAACCGCAGAAATCAATGTGGGACGTACAAGGGACTTGTCTGTAAGAACTGTGCGGAGAAATTTGGCTTTCTTGGGCTATTCCAGCAGAAGACCGACTCGAGTGCCTTTACTGACAGAACGACATCGCTTGCAGCGAGCATATTGGTTGGTCCCTAGATGAATGGAAAACCGTGGCCTGGTCCGATGAGTCACGATTTCAGTTGGTAAGAGCTGATGGTAGGGTTCGAGTGTGGCACAGACCCCACGAAGCCATGGACCCAAACTGTCAGCAAGGCACTGTTCAAGCTGGTGGTGGCTCCGTAATGGTGTGGGCTGTTTTTCATGACATCGACTTGGTCCTCTGGTGCGATTGGACCGAACATTGACTGGAAATGCTTATGTTCAGCTACTTGGAGATCACTTGCAGCCATTCATGGACTTCATGTACCCAAACAACGATGGGATTTTTATGGATGACAATGCGCCATGTCACCGGGCCACAACTGTTCGCGATTGGTTTGAAGAACATTTTGGACAATTCCAACGAATGATCTGGCCACCTAGATCTCCCGACATGAATCCCATCGAGCATTTATGGGACATCATCGAGAGGTCTGTTCGTTCCCGAAATCCTGCACCACCAACGCTTTCACAATTATGGACGTCTATCGAGACAGCATGGCTCAATATTCCTGCAGAAGACTTCCAACGACTTGTTGAGTCCATGCCACGTTGAGTTGCTGCACTTCGCCGGGCGAAAGGAGGGCCGACACGATATTAAGAAGTATACCATGACTTTTGTCACTTCAGTGTATATTGGTATTGATTTCCTGTAATAATTTCGTGCTAGATTAATGGATATTATTAAAAACACCAATTTTTTAGCAAATATTATTCAAACTTTTATTCGATTTTTGTGCATGGCATATTTTATAATTTTATAACATGTATATCGACTGACTTGGGCTTCATGGCAGAGAGACTAGCCCTCTGGCTCTCGGTGACACAGGTTTCTGGTTCAAATTCCGCCTGTGTCATGGATGTTTGCAGTGGTTCTGAATTCACTTTAAACCGTAGGTCCCGGTCTTATGTGACTGTAGAGAGTTGGATATAGATCTGACAACCTTACCCCATCAAATAGAAAACCTCTCTTGTTTCGACATCGGCCAGCAGGCAGACTGCCTTAGCCTACCATGTTGGTGTTGCGTCAATAAAGCAAAATACTAAATTTCCTGAAAAATTGTGGGCCAATCATCTTACATTTTCCCATTCCACATTCCACTATAGCATTTTGTAAAAGTACGATTTGCAACATTCCATGTCACCATTGGAGCGGAAATGCTAACCTCTTACCACTCCCAAAAATTCTACAACACAGGCAAAATAGTTTGGCATATTGTTATCTTAATTTTATTCAACAATGGCATACATTAAACAATTTCCTATTCCACTTTGTAATAAACTGCCTAATCCTAGAATTTAAAAAAATCCTTCATCAATTCTGTTTGTTGTAAAAAAGAATTACTATATTATTTATAATATGATTATGGTAAACACAAAAACAAACTTCAAGCACCATTATAATTTAACACAGTCGTGAACACGAAAAGAAGTTAAAACGGAATTTAATACCACAAACACATATGAAAAGAGCCGCTCATTTTTACACCTGAAGGAATTTTACCAGCTACGTTCACTCCATGCATTGATCTTCAACTTAAAGGGACAGAAAAAAAGAAGACACAAAAAAAGTAACTTTTATGTGTATGTATGACTGTTCGTAATCTTTCTTTACAACTGGTCACTGCAGCAGAAGTCTTGGGTTACGGTTGAACTGTCTCCAGTAATATTCCTTATTTTTATTTTTATTTTGGAAGAGATATAAAAACAGAAAGTGAAGATGAAAAGAGGGTAAAAAGTTTTGGCTGCATTCCAGTTCGACAACAGGGACAATTTAGTTGCTGCCTTTTTTTGTTGTTATTGGAGTTTCGTCGGTAGATGATCATTGTTTACCAGACTCTCGCGACTTCGTAATACCATTATGCTCAAAACAAATTGCACGGAATAAAATAGTGTGTTTCGTCGACATAATGTTTATAATTTATTCTCCTAATATGTCAAGTAATATTTCCACTTGGACCTTTTTAATCATGCGTGGTACACATGATATATATCTAAAAAATTATTGAAATATTGAAATTTTTTCAAAATTTATTTATTTCTGGAAAATTTCTTTGTATTAGAAATGATTTTGACTTAATAATTTCAAGCTACATGAATGGTATATGGTTAAAATCCTTAAAGTTTTAGAAAATATTATTGAAAATTTTATTTGATTTTTATGTATAACATATTTTATAATTTTATAACAATTATAATAACTAACTTCAGTCTGATGACGGAGTGTGTATCTCTCTGGTGCTTGGTACACCAGGTTTCGGGTTCTACACCCGTTGGTGCCCTGGATGTTTGTGGTGGTTCGGTATCCACTTTAAATTTTAAATACACCATTGTAGGTCCCTGTCTAATATGAGTGTAGGGAGTTGGCCGCAGGGCTGACAACCCTACCCCATCAAAAGAAAACATATCCTATTTGGAAATCTGCCAGTAGGCAGATCAAATTATCTTTAATTTTCATTTTTTCGTGAATATAGTCCTGTATATATATTAAATGTTTGTACATAAAAATTAAATTGTTCCCATTAACCTTAAAGTGGCTCTATTTTTGAAGCTGTTATAGGTCTGTTATCGGCCGAGACGTTACAGGCTGTTAAAGCAAATATCGACATTCCATGACACTACTTTAACTAAAATGATAAGATCTTGCCCCTCCCAAAAATTCTACAAGACAAGAAAAATAGTTTGGCTTCTGTTTTGTTAATTTTATTCAATAATGGCGTAAATTAAACAATTATTCTAATCTCCGTATATACCATTACGAAATCCCTAGAATTAAAAAAAAATCCTTCACCAATTCGGTTTATAGTAAAAAGAATTACCGCTACATTATTTATAATATCATTATGATAAACACAAAAACAAACTTCAAGACCCATTATAATTTAACGCAGTCGTGAACACGAAAAGAGGTTATAAACGGAATTTAATACCACAAACACATATCAAAAGTGCCGCGCATTTTTACACCTCAAGGAATTTGACCCGCATTTGTGTCCCGTTACATTCACTCCGTGCATCGATCTTCAACTTAAAGGGACAGAAAAAAAGAAAAGACACAAAAAAAGTAACTTTTATGTGTATGTATGACTGTTCGTAATCTTTCTAACAACTGGTCACTGCAGTAGGAATCTTGGGTTACGGTTGAACTGTCTCCAGTAATATTCCTTATTTTTTTTTATTTTGGAGAGATATAAAAACAGAAAGTGGAGATGAAGAGAGGGTAAAAAGTTTTGGCTGCATTCCAGTTCGAGAACAGGGACAATTTAGATGCTGCCGCTGCTGCCTTTTTGTTGTTGCTGTTGTTGGAACTTTTTCGGTAAATGATCATTGTTTACCAGACTCTCGCGACTTCGTAATACCATTTTGCTCAAAACAAATTGCACGGAATAAAATAGTGTGTTTCGTCGACAGAGTGTTTATAATTTATTCTCCTAATATGCCGAGTAATAGTTCGAGTTTTGCGTTTTTTAATCATGTGTGGTACACATGATAGATATATAAATAAATATTGAAAAATTAATAATGAGATCTAGTTGAATTAAATTTTTCCATTTATTTATTTCTGAAAAATTTCTTCGAACTGAAATTGATTTCCAGTAATACTTTTAAGCTATATTAATGCGAAAGAGTTAAAATCATTATTGTCTTAGCAAATATTATTGAAACTTTTATTCGATTTTTGTGTATGACAGTTTGTTATAATTTGATAACATTATGATTAACTGACCTGGGCCCAATGACAAAGGGACTAGACTTCTGGGGCTCGCTGTCAGAGGTTTTGGGTTCAAGTACCGGCGGTGTCATGGATGTTTGTAGTGGTTCGGTATCCATTTTAAATTTTAAACCCACCACCGTAGGTCCTGGCCTAATACGATTGTAGTCTGTTGGGCCGTAGGGCTGACAACCCTACCCCATAAAAATAAAACATCGCTTATTTAGAAATCGGCCAGTAGGCAGACGGACTCCGCCCAACATGGGCTGTATCGCCAATAAAGAAGAATATTCAATTTCTACAAAAATTTAGACCAATCATCTCACATTTTCACATTCCACATTACACTATAGCATTTTGTTAAAGCACGATTTGCAGCATTTCCTGTCACCATTGGAACTGAAATGCTCACCTCTTACACACCCCAACATTTTACAGCCCAGAAGAAATAGTTAAGCATATTTTTTCTTAATTTTATTCAATAATGGTCTAAATTAAACGATTATATATTCCACCTTCTTATATATCACTACGAAATCCCTGGCATTAAAAAAAAAAAACCTTCAACAATTCTGTTGATTGTAAAAAAACAATTACCACTACATTATTTATAATATGATTATCACTATGGTATATACAAAACCAACTTCAAGCGCCATTATAATTTAGCGCAGTTGGGAACGCGAAAGAGAGGTTAAAACAGAATTTAATACCGCAAACAGATATGAAAAGAGCCGCGCATTTTACACCTGAAGGAATTTTACCCCCTACATTCACCCCATGCATCGATCTTCAACTTAAAGGGACAGAAAAACCAGAAAATACACAGAAAAAGTAACTTTTATGTGTATGTATGACTGTTCGTAATCTTTCTTTACAACTGGTCACTGCAGTAGAAGTCTTCGGTTCCGGTTGAACTGTCTCCTGAACTGAACTGAATTTAACTTAAATTTTGGAGAGATATAAAAACAGAAAGTGGAGATGAAAAGAGGGTAAAAAGTTTTGGCTGCATTCCAGTTCGAGAACAGGGACAATTTAGATGCTGCTGCTGTCTTTTTGTTGTTGTTGTTGGAACTTTTTCGGTAGATGATCATTGCTTACCAGACTCTCGCGACTTCGTAATATCATTTTGCTCAAAACAAATTGCACGGAATAAAATATTGTATTTTGTCGATTTAGTTTTTATAATTTATTCTCCTAATATGTCGAGTAATAGTTCGAGTTGGACGTTTTTAATCATGTGTGGCATACATGATAGATATCTCCAAAAAATATTGAAAAGCTATTAGTGAAATCTAATTGAATTAAATTTTTCTTACGTTCATTTATTTCGGATAAATTTCTTCAAATTGAAATTTATTTCTATTAATAGTTTTAAGCTAGAATTATGGAATATGGTTAAAATTATTGATGTTTTAGGCGATATTATTCGCACTTATATTCGTTTTTTGTGTAGGGCATATTTTATGATTTTATAAAGTGTATTAACTGACTTGGGCCTAATGGCCGATTGATTAGCCCTCTGGTGCTTGGTACCCCTGGTTTCGCGTTCAACTCCCGGCGGTGCCAGGGTTGTTTGTAGCTGCTCGGTATTAACTTTAAATTTTAAATATATCGCCTTAGGTATCGGTTTAATATCAGTGTAGAGTGTTGGCCGTAGGGTTGACAATCCTACCCCATCAAAAATAAAACATCTATTTGGAAATATGCCAGTAGACAGATCAAATGATCTTTTGTTTATTTTTTTTTTTTTATGTAAATAGAGTTCTGTATATATCTGTAATGTTTGTAAATAAAAATTAACGTGTTCCCATGAACCTTAAAGTGACCCTCTTATTGAAGCTCTTATAGGTCTATTATAGGCCGAGACATCATAGCATGTTAAACCACATGTGCAACATTCCATGCCAACATTTTAACTGAAATGCTCACATCTTGCCACTCCCAAAACGCTAAAACACAGGAAAAATTCTTTGGCATATTTTTTGTTCATTTTATTCAATACTGGTGTAAATAAAACCATTTTTTTATTCCACTTTATTATATACAGCTACAAAATCCTATAATTATAAAAAATACTTCACCCATTCTGTTCATTGTAAAAAGTACCACTACATTATTTATAATATCATTATGATTATGGTAAACACAAAAACAGTCCTCAAGCCTCGTTATAATTTAACGCAGTCGTGAACTCGAAAAGAGGTTGAAACGGAATTTAATACCGCAAACGCAAATGTAAAGAGCCGCGCATTTTTACACCTGAAGGAATTTTACCCGCATTTATGTCTCGCTACATTCATTCCATGCATTGATCTTCAACTTAAAGGGACAGAAAAAAAGAAAAGACACAAAAAAGTAACTTTTATGTGTATGTATGACTGTTCGTAATCTTTCTTTACAACTGGTCACTGCAGTAGAAGTCTTGCGTTACGGTTGAACTGTCTCCAGTAATATTCCTGATTTTTTATTATTTTGGGAGAGATATAAAAACAGAAAGTGGAGATGAAAAGAGGGTAAAAAGTTTTGGCTGCATTCCAGTTCGAGAACAGGGACAATTTAGATGCTGCTGCTGCCTTTTTGTTGTTGTTGTTGGAACTTCTTCGGTACATGATCATTGCTTACCAGACTCTCGCGACTTCGTAATACTATTTAGCTCAAAACAAATTGCACGGAATAAAGTATTATGTTTAGTCTACTTTGTGTTTATCATTTATTCTCGTAATAGTTCGAGTTGGATGTTTTTAATCATGTGTGGTACACATGACAGATATCCAAATAATATTGAAAAGTTAATAATGAAAACTAGTCGAGTTAAATTTTTCTTATATTCATTTTCGGATAAATTTCTTCAAACTGAAATAATTAATTTCCAGCAATAATTTCAAGCTAGATTAATGTAATATTGTTAGAATCCTTAACGGCAAATATTATTCAAACTTTTATTCGATTTTTGTGTATGGCATACTTTATAATTTTATAACGATTATATTATCTGACATGGGCCTAATGTCCGATTGATTATCCATCTGGTGCTCGGTGCCACAATTTTCAAGTTCGAGTCCCGGTGGTACGATGAATATTTGTAGTCCATCGGAATACACTTTAAAATTTTGGTCGCGATTTCATATGACTGCAGAGCATTGGGCATGTCACTACAGTAGAAGTCTTGGGTTACGGTTGAACTGTCTCTAGTAATATTTGTTACTTTATTTTTTATTATTTTGGAAGAGATATAAAAACAGAAAGTGGAGATGAAAGGAGGGTAAAAAGTTTTGGCTGCATTCCAGTTCGAGAACAGGAACAATTTAGATGCTGCCGAGCCGTTTTGTTGTTGTTGTTGGAACTTCTTCAGTAGATGATCATTGTTTACCAGACTCTCCCGACTTCGTAATACCATTTTGCTCAAAACAAATTGCACGGAATTAAAATATTGTGTGTCGTAGACGGAGTGTTTATAATTTATTCTCTTAATATGTCGAGTAATAGTTCGAGTTGGACGTTTTTAATCATGTGTGGTACACATGATAGATATCCAAAAATAATATTGGAATATTATTAATGAAATCTAGTTGCATTAGATTTTTCTTCCATTTTTTTTATTTTTGAAAAATTTCTTCAAACTGAAATTGATTTCCAGTAATAATTTTAAGCTAAATTAATGAAATATGTTTAAAATCATTGCTTTAACAAATATTACGGGAATTTTTATTCGATTTCTTAGTAGGCATATATTATTAGCTGACTTGAGTCTGATGGAGAGGGACTATCCCTCTATTGCTCGGGGCCACAGGTTCGCTTTCGAGTTCCGGCGATGCCATTGGTATTTGTAGTGATCAGAATCCACTTTAAACCGTAGGTCCCTGTCTAATAGTACTGTAGAGCGTTGCGTATGGATCTGACAACCGTATACCATGAAACAAAAAAACCTCTCCTGTCTTGAAATCGGCCTGCAGACTGACGGCCTTAGCCTACCTTGTGGCTGTCGCGTCAATGAAGAAAAATATTCAATTTCCTCAAAAATGTGGACCAATCCTCTTACAGTTTCACATTACACTGTATCATTTTGTTAAAGCACGATATGCAGCATTCCATATCACCATTGCAACTGGTATACGCACGTCTTGCCACTCCCAAAAATGCTACAACGCAAGAAAAATAGTTTGGCATATTTTTTCTTAATTTTATTCAATAATGGTCTATATTAAACAATTTTATATTCCACCTTATTATATACTTTTACAAAATACTTAGAATTAAAAAAAATCCTTCAAAATTTCTTTTTATTGCTAAAACAAAATTATCACGACATTATTTATAATATTATGATAATGGTAAACATAAAAACAAACTTCAAGCACCATCATAATCTAACGCAGTCGTGAACACTAAAAGAGGTTAAAACGGAATTTAACATCACAAGCACATATGAAAAGAGCCACACATTTTTACACCTGAAGAAGTTTTACCCGCTACATTCACTCCATACATCGATCTTCCACTTAAAGGGACAGAAAAAAAAGAAAAGACACAAAAAAGTAACTTTTATGTGTATGTATGACTGTTCGTAATCTTTCTTTACAACTGGTCACTGCAGTTGAAATCTAGAGTTACGGTTGAACTGTCTCCAGTAATATTCCTTATTTTTTTATTATTTTGGAAGAGATATAAAAACAGAAAGTGGACATGAAAAGAGGGTAAAAAGTTTTGGCTGCATTCCAGTTCGAGAACAGGGACAATTTAGATGCTGCTGCTGCTGCCTTTTTGTTGTTGTTGGAACTTCTTCAGTAGATGATCATTGTTTACCAGACTCACGCGACTTCGTAATACCATTTTGCTCAAAACGAATTGCACTTAATAAAATATTGTGTTTCGTCGACTGAGTGCTTATAATTTACTCTCCTAATATGTCGAGTTGGACGTTTTTAATCATGTATGGTATACATTATAGATACCAAAAAAAGTATTGAAAAATTAATAAAGAAATCTAGTTGAATTAAATTTGACTTCCGTTTATTTATTTTTGAAAAATTTCTTCAGACTGAAATTGATTTCCAGTAATAATTTTAAGCTAGATTAATGGAATATGGTTAAAATCATTTTTTTAGCAAATATTATTGGAACTTTTAATATAATTTTGTGTATGACATATTTTATAATTTTATAACATCTAAATTAACTGACTTGGGCATGATGGCCGAGTGACTTCAAAATAAAGTATATATATATTTTAAAAATATGGATTATTCTGTATGGAACTCCAGATAGATTTCCATAAATACATCTTAAAAACCTTGTTGCGGCCTTGTGGCGAAGTGCTAGGCTTCATGTTCGAATCGTAGCGAGGGCATCAATGTTTGTTAGTGATTCGAAATCCACTTTGAACTGTAGGTCCTGGTCTGTTTAGCCCTCTTGTGCACGAGAGGACCATAGAGCGACACACCAAACCAATCAAAACCTTGTTACTCTAAATGTTCTATGTACCAAGGTAATTTTTAATAAAAGCAGGAATGTCATCCGATTGTTACAATCCTCGTCTTTTGTCCTCAAGTGGAAAAACTTTCCTGTTTATGGATTTATACTTCTCTGCTTTCGGTTTAGTGTTATTTGATATTAGGACTTTCAGAAAATGAATTTTAGTCACAAAAATCGTGAAATTTTGCTGCTTTCTGAAGTTGAATTGTGATACAAATTCGTTTTACAAATTGGTAATTTTTTTCAAGGAGAATGAAAAAATAAATAAGGACTCTCTAATAAATAAATAAGTACTGCTATTATTATAATTAAGGACACTCCAATAAATAAATAAGGACAATTGTTATTTACGACGTAATATTTAACTTTTTATAAATTTTATTGTTATTGATTTAATAGAAAGTTGTAATTATATTAATTTTCAACATCACTGAACTGGTACGAAACGGTGAATTCTGAATGTATAAAATTATACGTGTGTTTATTTTGCGTACCAATAATGTATGATATTATAATTTTGTTGAAATCAGATTGTATGTTCTTAATTTATTTTAAAGTATGCATTATGTATATATATTCTTTTACCGTTTATTATAGACCGTTTAATAAACAAAAACTGTTATTATTAATAATTGTAATATTATAAAATATTTCATTTAAATTCGTTTTCAGTATTATATAATCAAAGCATATCGTTTTTAATATTATAAAATGATATACAAAGAAAAGTTTCGACTTAATTTTGATTTAAATAAAGCTATTTTATTTTCATAACTAAAGATAAAAAATTATCAACGGGAAACATTTCAATTTTTTTTATAGTTAAACGTACAATAATATTAAATAACTAGTTATCAAAAATTAATTTAGAAAGATTTAAAGTATACTGATTAATTTCATAATTAAAAATAATATATATTATATAAATTTTTGAATAAAAACAAGATTGTTTTTTTACTTAAATTCATTAAATATTCTCTTATTAGAGTTAAAAATGGAACGTAAAAAGTTACATACATATTGTACTATAGTGTGCAGGCTGTGCAACTTGATTGTAACTTGATATGGTTTGATTTAGACTTGAGACACAGGTTAGAGAACTCACAGCTTTATTTACACATACAATATTTAACCCATTTAAAGACATATAATTATAGATTCGCGAGAGGATTTCACTTCTAAGCCGAAACCTCGATACTCAGGTCTGCTTGGGATACGTGAAATATACTTCCTCTCCGGGTGAGAGTCTATAGGCCAACTAGTACCGAGATGGACTAAATATATTTTCTCTCGGGTTGAGACATGTTCAACTAAAGGTTTCTCAGCGGGCGCGCAGGTTGCGCTGTACTTCCTCTCGGGTGAGAGCCTCGAGGCCTACTGACCATTTCTCCTCAACGTCACAGGAGACATTCTTCCTAGTGCGTAGGAGGAAGCCTGGTTTCAGTACTAGTAATTATATTTAAATACTCATTGTAATAGAAAATCGTTCTTATAAATTTAAAATAAATAATATGTAATAAAATGTATCTAATAATAAATATATCTAATAACTATATTTTCAGTATTTTTAAACAATAATTTAAGTATTAAAAAAACGATTTGAAATTTTAAATAATAGATGTATTGAAGTTGTTCGCGTAAATATTTCAGATAACTTAAATTTTGTTTTGTTTTATAAAGTAAAATTCTTCAATTAGTATACTTGAAAGTATCCAATTCGTGTATATTTTTTTAAATGTGTACTTGGAGTCAGTGCTGAAGTCTGGCTTTTTTTTTAAAATTTGTTCAAACTGTTTGAAATTTACTCTAATTAAACTATAATTTATTTTCTGAATTAATAACCAAGTATCATATTTATTTGTATATAAAGTAAAATATTGTATTGTTCTACAAATTTCAAATGAAGTTTTACAATAAAACTTCTTCTACTTAATTAATTATAAACGATTAAAATAAACTACAAGCAAACAAATATAATGAAAAAATAGCTTTAATTCAATAGCACTATTAAAAATATTTCTGGAATTATATTCAAAATTCTTCTTAAACAAGATTATCCTATCTATTTACTCACTTCGCTTAGTTAAAAGGTTTGTATATATTATTCAGCTTATACATACATAATAGATATGCAAATTCAAATAATAACGTACAGAAAAAGGAACTTCAGATGCATTTTCGCAAACTTGCATTAAATAACTGAAAACTTCAACACCTTCCTAGTGAGATACATTTAAAAGAGCAATTATTTTGAAATGTAAATAACTCTGTGAGAGTTATTCTTTCTCCATTTTGTACGATTAGGGATTTGGAGCATTATCTTGCATGGATTTCAAAAATAACTCCAGAACTACGAAGATCCGCGCTGAATTTTAAATGGAAAGGGAGAGAATCAGTTTTTCCCTTTGAATAGGGAATCTCGTACATGGAAGGGAAGTTTTAAAGGGAATCTAAACAAAGGGAAAAAGAGAAAAAGCAAAGAGAGATAATGCTTTGAGTTTCTTTTCTCTTTTCAACGGATTCTACAAAAGAAAAATATTTGTATATATATATATTTTTTTTTTTGCTTTGATATTATTTATTTAAGATTCTTATTTAAACTTGATTTTTTTTTTTTTTCTTATTTCGTTTAGAAGAAAAGTGGTGTGTTTGATTTGAAATAAATGCGAGATATATATGCTGCTGTAGTTCAGTATTTATAAAAAAAAAATTCAAATGGTAAAATGTGGATATAGAATGGAATAAAACGGCCGTTTTGCCAAGAAATAAATGATAATCTTTAAAACTCAAGTATTTATGCACGTTAACTCTAAACTAGAAGATAAGTAATATTTATTTATTTATGGAACGTATTTTATGTCTTTTGATTAAGTAATGAGAAATTGCGGAAATCGTGGCTTTTTCTTCTTTGTAAATATCTTATGTGTATTCACTATTAACTATAAAACATAGATTTAACTAGTATTTTTTAGGATAGGTGTTTAGATTAAACCGGGACATTTTTATTGTGCAATAACAATGCAAATTTTTTTCTTAATTATTCATCAAATTTTAGGTATATTCAATAAATTGGTTAATATGTTTTATTTAATTATATATTTTACATCAACCTGCCTATGAACAGCATAAAAAATTAACGTCTACCATGAAAAATTCGCCAACCACAAAAAGTCGCCAAATTGGCGTAAAACCTAATTGGATGATTTCGTAACGAATATTGATCCACTTTGGACATTTTTTTTTCAGTTGATCTAAATTAGGTATTAAAGGTTTCCTCACCTATTTCGGTGAAATTTGATTGTAAATTGTGGTCATGCATAGGCAGACATACAAACTCTAACTTGGAGAAATTATATAATTTTAATATTCTTTTTATTTTTGTATTTTAAATATTCTGTGCGCAAAGCATTTCACATTCATGAAACATAACAGAAAACAAATCACGAGCAAATAAAACAGAAAATTATAAAACAATACATTTTAATAACTAGTAGGACAATATGTTATTTCAGAACTCCATTAAGCCTCTTTAGCATGAAACTAACAAATTTTCGCGAATATTTCTTTTTTAATAGGCGTTATTTTCGTTCAATATACATAATCCTATCAATATACATAATCTGTTCAATATACATAATTTCGTACATAATCCTTAACATCAAAAGGATCTTAGAAGTTACATTGTGTTTACGAATTCCAGTAAATTCCATAAATGCTATTTAAGATGCATGCCTTATTACTATGATGCTATTTGTTTTAAGTATTTTTCAACTTGATAACCACTATTGTTGTTGTGTCCCTCATGGTAGGAGGGAAGAGGGGTGCAGCATCTGATCTGATGGAGCACCCGTAGGTAGAAGTCTGACTTCTGCTCCGTGACGCTCTTACAGTCATAGGAGACAGGGACCTACGGCTTAAAGTGGATTCCGAATCCCTACAAACATCCATGGCTCAGCCGGGACTCGAACCCGAAACCTTTGGCACGGAGCGCCAGAGCGCTGGACACTCAACCATTCAGGCCCCGTTGATAATCACTTTCTCTAATATATGTGAAGGACTTTTATTGGATAAAATTACTAAATGACGACAATCTTTTTATTTATGTTTTAAATTTTTACGTTAAGATATCTAGATAGATTGGAGACTTCGTAAAAACCAAATTTATTATACCATGAGTATCCACGCGCCAATAAACCATTATTCAATCCTTACAATATTTTATAATAGGAATTCTTCCTAAAATTACATACAAGGTTTAAAACAATTTTTTTTTTTGCATATTACCAGATATTCTTGCACGTTCCTTTTTATCGAAGAAATCTAAAACTTTTTTAGAATAATATAATATTTCTTCTATTATTTACAGACTATAACAGTAGTAGTAACCTTTTAAAATTGTATTGCCAATTTTGATACACATACAGATTTTAAGACATTGAGTATTGTTAATTGTCTATTTCTTGTTAGTTCTGAGTTAAAACTATTTTTATACGAAATTTCTTGGTTTCTTTGCAAATTAATACTGCTATTAATACGTATGGAATTTAGCATTTTCATGAAACTAACAAATTTGTACATCGTAAAAATTTCATTACGTACAACAATAAATTTTATTGATTTACTCTAACAAATTAGGAAAAGATTTGTTTCATTTGAACACAGATTTTACATGAATTATTCAGATGTTGTAATTTTTCAAAAAAATCTAGCACTACTTAAGTATTGCAAAAGCTCGACCCATACTAGACTTATAACTGCTTGAAGAAGAGAGACACTTTCAGGTTCATGGGATTACTTTGTTATTTACAAGCACTATATATATATATTATATATATATATATTATACACTGACGTGACAAAAGTCATGGGATACCTCTTAATATCGTGTCGGCCCTCCTTTCGCCCGGCGAAGTGCAGCAACTCGACGTGGTATGGACTCAACAAGTCGTTGGAAGTCTTCTGCAGGAATATTGAGCCATGCTGTCTCGATAGACGTCCATAATTGTGAAAGCGTTGATGGTGCAGGATTTTGGGCACGAACAGACCTCTCAATGATGTCCCATAAATGCTCGATGGGATTCATGTCGGGCGATCTAGATGGCCAGATCATTCGTTGGAATTGTCCAGAACGTTCTTCAAACCAATCGCGAACAGTTGTGGCCCGGTGACATGGCGCATTGTCATCCATAAAAATCCCATCGTTGTTTGGGTACATGCAGTCCATGAATGGCTGCAAGTGATCTCCAAGTAGCTGAACATAAGCATTTCCAGTCAAGGTTCGGTCCATTCGCACCAGAGGACCAAGTCCATGCCATGAAAAAACAGCCCACACCATTACGGAGCCACCACCAGCTTGAACAGTGCCTTGCTGACAGTTTGGGTCCCTGGCTTCGTGGGATCTGCACCACACTCGAACCCTACCATCAGCTCTTACCAACTGAAATCGTGACTCATCGGACCAGGCCACGGTTTTCCATTCATCTAGGGACCAACCGATATGCTCACGTGCCCACGAGAGTCGCTGCAAGCGATGTCGTTCTGTCAGTAAAGGCCCTCGAGTCGGTCTTCTGCTGGAATAGCCCAAGAAAGCCAAATTTCTCGGCACAGTTCTAACAGACAAGTCCCTTGTACGTCCCACATTGATTTCTGCGGTTATTTGACGCAGTGTTGCTTGTCTGTTAGAATTTACGACTCTTTGCAGACGTCGCCGGTCTCGGTCGTTAAGTGCAGGCGGTCGACCACTGCGCTGTCCATGGTGGGATGTTATGCCTGAAATTTCATACTCTCGGCACACTCTTGACACAGTGAATCTGGGAATGTTGAATTCCCTAATGATTTCCGAAATGGCATGACCCATGCGTCTAGCTCCAACTAACATTCCGCGTTCAAAGTCTGTTAATTCCCGTCGTGCGGTCATCATCACGTCAAAACCTCTTCACATGAATAACTTGAACAGAAATGAAAGCTCTGCGCATTTATACCTGTTCTACGCGATGCTACTGCCATCTGAAAAGTTGCATATTGCTATCCCATGACTTTTGTCACTTCAGTGTATATATTATATATATATACATATTTTATATATATATTATATATATATATATATATTATATATATATACATATTTTATATATATATTATATATATATATATATATATATTATATATATATATATATTATACATACAGAACTATGGGTTATAAAACTATTTACAAAGACATAAATATTAAAGATATAAGTTTGATTTCCGTCAAACCTTAATTATCACACGCCGTAATGCACGAAACCACAAGGGGCTCACTTTTTAAACATGCGGAAATACCACAAGGGATTACAAAGTGTTCAGTCATTTCAGATAAAAAGAGAAAACAATACTTCTGGTCGACTTGTCGCAGAACACCCTCTCCAAAAATCTCACTTTAAGAAAATCCTTCAAGAGGGCTGTCAGCTTCCTTCATTTCTCATTAGAACTGACACTTCCTCCATCCCTTGGTCTATCACCAATCATGAAGCACCAACTCATGACGTATTCCATATCCCATATGTGAAGGTCGAACAGACAAACGCTAATTTCATGATGTATCATTAAACATGACGCTGATTTTCTGTGTTCAAATTTTAGTGACAGGTTGTTCTCATTAGAACAAGACACTAATTGCGTGTAGTATAAATATCCACGACATTGCTTTTCTGACGTCAGATTTGAGTGACATGTTGTTATTATGCAATTGTTAAAGAATATACATTCCTTTCCTCTAGCAAGGGAAATTCTATGTCTCGTATATGTCTCTTCTCGTGGGAAAAATGTTACAGCATATGTTGGTTTTTAAAGTAAAGAAGTGCTCTGTATTATTTAAGCAATGGTAGTGTAAAGCGTAAGCAATTTTTTTGTTGTTTTTAGAAAATAATTTGCTAACGAATTTTGCGTTATGAATATAAGACCATTACCCCAACCACTGTTTAGACTTTTTTGATAAATGCATACAAATGCTAAAGTATACTAATAATCTGATCTATAAACGTTATTTAAAAAGAAATGTTAATTATTAAAAAAATGTAATAAAAAACAAACTGAATATCTAAAAGTATCAGACCATTCATAATACATTTGCATTAAAAGTAACAAAATTAATTTAAAAAAGCGCAAACATTTTACTGTCATAAAAATTTAAATGTATAAAATTAAAATCAAATTCGATACTTGTCAAATATTTGAAATTTGATAGCGTTTGATTATTAAATATTTGATATTTGATCATGTAATAGCGTTATTAAAATAACGTAAATGTAAACATTTTTGTAAAAAAAAGTAACACAGTTTTTATTTCTCTGTAAATATTTAACTAGTTCTTCTTAAAAAGATAAGTTTTAATCCGCGAAATAAATTGAATCATTTTATTATAGTTTATGAATAAAAATTTTTTTTCCTCCCTTTTTTTCGGAGACCTCAGCAAATAAAAAGACTAAAATTGTAAAGAAATTTACGCTTACTTAGTTTAAGAACTGTCAATTCATTTACACATTTTATTAAAAGAAAAGCGTGAGTGAAATTTATCAATAATTCATTAGACCTCCAGGGAATAAAAATGAAATTTCTCTGTATCCTATTCTAGAATATTAAACTAAAATGAATATTTATTAAATTCTTTTTTTTTTCGCCTCTATCGTTGATGATTGCATTTGATACGTATCAAGAGTGATGGAAAAAAATTAAAATGATTCATTTGCAAATTATCATGCTAATGAAATATTAAAAAAAAAATGTTTCTATTTTTTAAGTTGGAAAAAAAAAAGTTTTTGAAAGATTATGAAAAAAGGGATAGTAAATTTATCTAAAATTTATGTGAAATATTTGACTTTGGGAGAAAAGATAACAAAAGATTTTTACAGTTTATAATAAAAAAAAAAATTAAGAAATTGTGGAAAATTAAAAGATAGAAATAATTTTTTTAAAAATTGTTATATGTAACATTTTTTCATGTACAATGTAACATTCCACAACATATGTAACATTAATTTGTTATATGTGACATTTAAGAGTTATAGTATTTCGTTCTCAGGAAAGAGGAACGTATATTCTTTGGCAAGTACATAATAACAACCTATCACGCAAATTTGACAGCAGATAAGCAGTGTTTTGGGTAGTTATATTATATGCAATTAGAGTTTTGTACTAATGAGAACAACCTGATAGCAGATATTTAGTATCATGGATAATGACTTCATGAAATTAGCAACCTTCACATGTCAATTACAGGTGAAATATGGACTACACCATGAGTGGTTACAACGTGATTGGTGATGGACTATGGGCTGAGAAAACGTCTACTCCAATGAGTTCCATATATATATATATATATATATATATATATATCTAATGCTTGTAAATAAAAATTAAAGAGTTCCCATGAACCTGAATGTGGCCCTCTTCTTGAAGACACTATAGATCTAGTATAGGCAGAAACGTTACAATATATTCTTTAGCCTTGAAGTATGGACACAATATCTTTTTTAAAAAACTGATAGATTTAAGGGGTTTTAAGAGCAGATCATGTCACATTAATTGATGTGACGGTATAGATGCGGCTGATTCATGTTAAAAGATCTAGCTTACATGAGATTAGAAAAGGTATTAAATCCCTTTCAAAACACCTATCAATAGAGTGTTTCTAAAAATTAGTACTTCAATGTAAATTATAAGCAGATCTATCTTTTCTCATA
Organism: Caerostris darwini; assembly: GCA_021605075.1. Taxonomy (NCBI): domain Eukaryota; kingdom Metazoa; phylum Arthropoda; class Arachnida; order Araneae; family Araneidae; genus Caerostris; species Caerostris darwini. The sequence goes on from BPLQ01008122.1 coordinate 108,751, forward strand.
AATTTGCAAATACTTGGAAGTTATTACTAAGCACTCTTAATAAACTTTAAATTCATTGGTGAATGGGACAATTTTGTGCTCGCATATTGAATAAAAAAAAGTGTTTTAAACATACCTAAAATACATTTTTTGAAATTATTTACAAGTGTATTATAAGAGATTGGTGGCCGAGTGACTAGCTCTCAGGCGATAGAACTACAGGTTTCGGACTCGAGTCCCGGAAAATAGGATGGATGTCTGTAATGGTGGGGAATCCACTGTAAACCGTAGGTCTCAGTCTAATATGACAATTGAGGGCAGGGCTGACAAACTTTCTTGTAAAAAAGAAAACTCATGTTTCTGCCTATTGGCTGTAGGGCTGTAGGCAGACGGCCTTGCTGCCAGTAGGTAGACGGCCTTGGCCCACCATGGGACTATTGCGCCATTGAAGAAGTATATAATACATGATGAAGCATGTTGCATATTTTTATGCAAAGATAAAAAAAATTTGGTATGCTTTACGATTATATATTACTTCATCTGTATCATTATATTATTCATATAATATATAAGCATTGCTTCTATATTTATTGAATATCGTTGCATTGTGTATTATCTTACTAAACATCTGTTTATAATTAAGTGCAACGAACAACAAAATTTCTTTTTAATCATTAGTAGTGTAATATAATATCCTAAAAGTTGTATTTATTTGAAAGCTTATCGAAAAAGAAATCAAAATAATAGCAGTAGTCGGTATATAAATCGGCTATTACTCTAAATTAAAATTTTTTGACACTTGTATAATAATACAGAGATATTAAAGTAAGTTAAACTTTATTTCTAACAACTTGAAAAAATATTTTCAATTTCTTAGTATCCAGATGAAATAATGTTTCGAATGCAATCAACATCTAATACATTGATAGTTCTGCTATAAATTAGACTTATAGGTAGACGGCCTTGAAAAAGTGCTATTGAAGAAGTGTATTATATTTTCGATATAATATCCTCTTCTATATATTTAATTTTTTAACAGATTGAAAAATAATATTTTTTTTTTCTTCAAAAGTTTTTTTATACAGAAAACTTTAAAAAAAATCTAACTAAATGAATGTTCTTTTCAAATATATTAATAAGTATAATACATTATCAAACAATACAATTAATTTATATTGAAATTGTCGATTCAGTTGTTTAAAAACAAATTTATATATATATATATATATATATATATATATTGCTAGTTATTGAATCTGAACCAAAAAGATTAAACAAAAATGTTTAAACAAAAATTTTTTGTACATTGTATATATAAATATTTGCATATATAATAATTTTATTTAGTTAAATAAAACACATATTTTTCCCCATTCTATGTTTTATATCGTCTTTCACTATTTTAAAAATCATATTTTATTTGATAACAAAGAATGTCAATCTCTTTTCCAAAACTATATTCCAGATTTTTACAGCCTATTATTTAGTATTTCTTTTTTTATCTCTTTCTTTTATTTTCCTGAACTATTCATTATAGTTTTTTTTGCTCAGTAAAGGTAGTACTTTTGAAGTGTTCAAGCTTTTGTTATTTTCTTCTAAGGTATCAGTGCATAAGGTTTGAAGTCTTTTATTTTGCTGCAGGCAGGTACAAATTTCAATCATTTCTATGTTACATTGATAGCCATTGTTAACAGTCGAGTTTGTTGAAAAACGTATATTTTGTATATTTCTCTAATAATACTATGTTATTTTTATCTTGCTAGCACTTACATAGTTTCTTTTAGCTCAGAGACAATTTTTTTTACAAGTAGGTTATAATAAAATACTTTTGGAGAGGGCGTTTTTTTTATGTATTGAAATATGTTATATTAATTAATTTTTTATACATATAGAATTAGAGAAAATTAAAATTAATACTCTTTCAAAGAACTTGAAATTGTAGTGTACAGATTGGCCTGCCAGATACTAACTGGGTGTGATAGGATTAAGATGCTTGAGGTACAGGTTTAAGGACTCACAACTTTATTGGCACACGCCCATACAATTAGAGACAATATTTATCGCATTTAAAAATAGATAATTATAGATTCGTGGAAGGACTCCACTTCTAAGCCGAAAACCCAACATTTGGCTATGTGTAGAGTGCGCAAAATACACTTCTTCCTGTCCGGGTGAGAGGCCGTATGCCAACTAATACGCAGTGGTGGCTAAATATATTTCCTATCGGGGTAAGATACTGTAAACTAAACGTTTCTCAGTGAAACTCATGGTTGAGCCGTACTTCCTCTCGGGTGAGCGTCTGGAGTCTCATTGGCCATTTCTCCTGAAGGCCACAGGGGGCGCTCTCGCCAGTGTGTAGGAGGAAGCACGGTTACAATTTTTATTTCTGAACGGAAAATAATTGGAATTTTAAACTGGTTTTGATTTATTTCCTATTTATTAAAATAAGAACGCCTTAGAAAAACATATTTTATACACATTATAATCTGTCAAGAAATTTTCAGAAATTTGTTTTTAATAATAACTGTGTGGTTTGACTCTCCTTATAGTCATGATGACTATATCTGAAATATTCTTGCAGCCAATTACAGCAGATTCAATTTTACAAGGAGAGCGAGCATTAATTCTTTCATTTTTAAATAAATATTACATGTAGCTGTTTCAATTTAATAATTAGAATAATAACTTTTAATTAAAAATAGTATATAGTTTTATTAAAAATGATTTTTTACAGATAAAAATAAATTTTAATTCAACCTTTTTCCTGCATTATGCAACTTGGAGCACGGATTTAAATCCTAATTCACTAAATCACATTTGGCTACGAGTAATGATTCCAATCGCAGATTCTCACATTGATATGCGTAAACCTCACAGTTAGTTAACATTTGATTTAGAACTATGTAATTTACTTTGGCATTATTAATATTATCCAGATGTTAGCATCCTGCTCTCTATTGATTATAATATTACAATTGTGTCACTCGTAGAAATGGAAACGAAGTGTGTGGAACAATACATATGGTTTTACACCTTTTGAATGAATTACAAATGGAATTTATTCATCTTATGCAGAGCGCCATAAATTTAACATCGGAAATTTATACATAACAGTTAAATTCGTGGTCTGTTAAGCTTCTTTGATTCCATTTATGAAAATCTCTAATATTTGATTAGAAAAATAAACTTAATATGCTTAACTTTATATATAATTGTATTCGCAATATTTGCTGAAATCGTATATTAAATTATATACAGATATGATTTAACAAGGGATATAGTGTAGCAATACAATGATTATATAATGTCCTCAGAATTTAAAAATTAAAACTGTAATTAAATTCATAGTAATAATTGCTTAACATTATATTATTTTTCCCACGGAAAGAGTTGTAGCATTTCATTCCCAGGAGAGAGGAATGTATATTCTTTAACAAGTACATAATAACAGCCTATTCTTCAAATTTGACAGCAGATAAGCAGGATTGTATATAATTATATTAGTGCAATTAGTGTCTTGTTCAAATGAGAATAATCTGTCACTCAAATTTGATTCAGTGTCATGAATAATGTGACTTCTTGAAATATGTGATTGTCGGTGCGACCTCCTCAGGGCGAAGCAATTATAGATGGAATATGAACTACACCATGAATTGCTGAATAGGTGATAGACCATGATCTGAGGAAATGTCTACTGCAATGAGATGTGAGGGAAGTTGACCCATCGCAGCCCCTTCTTGATGGATTTTCTTAAAGAAGGGTTTTTGGAGAAGAGAGAGTTCTGTGACGATTCTACAAAGAGTGTTGTTTTTCTCTTTTTCTCTGAAGCGACTGAATAGGTGGAGTTTTCCGCCTGTTTTCAAAGTGAGCCCATTGTGGTTTCGTGTTTCACGCCGTGTGATAATTAAGGTCTACCGCGAACCTGGTGAAATAGATTCGTCGTAGACTTGAGAACTCAGAAAATCTTCGGTCTTGGAGTGAACTGCACTAGTGAATCGAATTATCTTTAATTTTCATTTTATGTAAATACAGTTGTGCATATATATAAATAAAAATTAAAGTGTTCCCATGAACCTGAAAGTGGCCTCTTCTTGAAGCCGTTATAGATCTAATATAGGCCGAGAAGTTACAACATATAGTCCTGAAATAAACACATGCCGATTTTCTAAAAATAATCTGATGCCGTTGATTGCTAAATTTTCAATTAATTGCTAACAGTTTCTTTGTGTATGTATATATTTATAAAATATGTATCTTTAACTTCTGGTTTGTTATTTAACATATTTTATATGAATGATGCCGACATTAAAGGTTTCAATTTAATAATTTAGTATTCTAATAACCTAATTGCAATTAATTTAAGAAGTGCAATGAAATTAACATGCAGAAATTGGATTTTTAATCCCACTGGTGCAGGAAACCCTACACCAGGTCCACCATAGACGCTCGTCCATCCAGGCCCCAATTATTACTTAATTTACTTAGTGCAATTTAGACGACCATTAAAAAAGTAATTTTTTTATGAAACCACAAAGATAAAAAGATTCCAAACTCAGAAAATTATAATAAAACCATACAAAAATATTACATTAGTTGTATTTTTAAAGGTGTTTAAATTGTGGTGCCTTATTAAATTATATTTTAAACAAAATACAATAACATGGACGACAACAATTTCATGCATACTGCATCTTTGGACATGTATGTTTACCAACCCAAATAGCAAACTGCCACGTCGAGAAATACAAAAGATAAAGCTAAACTGTGTTCAAATATTATGAATCCCATTTTATTCAGTTGAAATATTTCCTCCCTTAAAATGTCGCAGATCCCCTTTCCAAATCTCTTCGTCAGGAAACCGACAATAAATCATGGCCGCTGCGCCACTTTCTTTCATAAAGCAGTATTTATTTATCTCCTTCTGTTCCTGCAATGTTTTTTTTTCTTTCTTTCTAGGTGCGAGGAATTGCTCCAAAAAGGAATTCCCCTGTGCCAATGGTCGCTGCATCCCATCTGATTGGCGATGCGACGGAACCAATCAGTGTGGAGATAACAGTGACGAAGATTGCTGTGAGTAGTCACTTCCCTGTTGGATGTTGCCTTCTTCTATTTTTTTCTTTTTAGCTTTTACCTTTTTTTTCTTTTTTCTTGTCGTGTTCCTTGCTATCATTTCACCTGCAGCAAAAAAGGTATTATCGCCGCAGCGATATCTTGTTAGTTTTCTGCAGCAAAGTCTACGCGTATGCATTAACGGTGGTGTATGACCTTCTGTAGGTCATATTCGTTCAGCAAATAGACATCATGTTAGATGAGAAGTGGTTGTTTGTATATATGGTTTATAAATGCTAAGTGCTAGTAAAGATTTGTACGTTCTAAAGATTTGTGGTTTATAAATATTACATGTTAGGATATATATACATATATATAATTAAAACATCCTTATTTCCATGGTCATCTATTAATTAATTAATTAACCATCATTATTGTCATGCTTCTCATCTATAACTAATTAATCATCATTATTGTTATGTATAATTAATGCATCATTATTTTCATGCTTACCATATATAATTAATTAATCATTATTGCTATATATAATTAATGCATCATTATTTTCATGCTTACCATGCATAATTAATTAATTTATCATCATTATTATCATATGTAATGAATGTATCATTATTGTCACGATCTATAGAAAAATGAGTTCATAAATATATTTTGTAATTATTCATATTCTAGTAATATATAATTATTATATTATCTATACAATTATTCATATTATACAGTAACAATAAACATAGTAATCATAAATAAATTATTATTATGTTAGCAAAATCTGGTATTTACCGAACATATTCTGCAAGTGTTATGAAAGCTGTTAAAGCATATTTAAACTTCCTCGCTATGCAAGAATGTTTGTGATGCATTAATAATGAATGAGAATAACAATGAATAATGATTGCTGTGAGTAGTCCATTCCCTGTTGAATGTTGCCTTTTTCTATTTTTTCTTTTTTAGCTTTTACTTTTTTTTTTTTTGTCGTGTTCCTTGCTATCATTTCACCTGCAGCAAAAAAGGTATTATCGTCGCAGCGATATCTTGTTAGTTTTCTGCAGCAAAGTCCACGCGTATGCATTAACTGTGGTGTATGGCCTTCTATAGGTCATGTTCGTTCAGCAAATAGACATCATGTTAGATGAGAAGTGGTTGTTTGTATACATGGTTTATAAATGCTAAGTGCTAGTAAAAAAGTAGTAGCAGTATTGTGGCGTTCTAAAGATTTGTGGTTTATAAATATTACATGTTAGGATATATATAATTAAAACAACCTTATTTTCATTGTCATCTATTAATTAATTAACCATCATTATTGTCATGTTTCTCATCTATATGTAATTAATTAATCATCATTATTGTTATATATAATTAATGCATCATTATTGTTATGCCTGCCATATATAATCAATTAGTTAATCATTATTTTCATGGTCATACATAATTAATTAATCCTCATTATTGCCGTATATAATTAATGCATCATTATTGCCATGATCTCTAACAAAATGAGTTCAAAAATATATTTTGAAATTATTCATATTCTAGTAATATATAATTATTATATTATCTATACAATTATTCATATTCATATTATGCAGTAATAATGCATATCGTAATCCTAAATAAATTATTAATATGGTAATAAAATCTGGTATTTACCGAACACATTATTCTGCAATAAAGTGTTACACAAAGCTGTTAAAATATATTTAAACTTCCACAATATATAACAATGTTTGTGATGCATTAATTTAATAGAAATTTCTCTGCAATATTATCTTTTTAATAGGACTAGCTCCTTTTAATCATTCGAATAAATTTTGAAGATAAGTAAATTAATAAAGTAAAATGTATTTTTAAGAAAATACAAAAATAAAATTTGTATTCACTTGTTTATGGTTTTAGAAAATTTATATATTAGATAGATTGCTAAATGCATTCCAATATCTTTTATATACAAATTTATAGCCATATTATTACAAACAATCATGAGATTCTCTCACATGACTCTAATTTTGAGAACTATTAACCTTACTTCATAAGCATGTCAATATAATGCTTATGGAATTACACAAATTGAGGTCCAGCTCCGGAAAGACACAACTACATCCGAAGGATGCTGAAGTTATTTGATGATTTTCAATAATAACGAATGAAATTAAAATAAATCATTAAAAGTGTTATGGTTAGTACCCTGCAGACCATGGGAAATGAAGAATCGGAGAGAGTTGATAAACAGAAATGTTAAGGCTGTGATTAATTATAAAAAGTAAAATAAAATCTTATTATGAGAAATTATGCCACTCAAACTTAATAGGGGCTTGTGCAAGAACTAAAACTTATAATTTTAGGTCGAGAATTCAAGAAGAGCAAAACATACAGGCATGCTTGCGTATATATACATATATGTAAGACCTTCAACTGATATAACCTAAACTATATATGGCGAAGATTCCTGATCAGCGTACATGGAAATTGAACATAGAGCTATATCTCTCTGAGTACTCGAGAAAATGTATGACGTTACATCCGCAGCACAGAAAATAAGCTTTATTGGAATTAGGTGGAACTGCAGAACTATTTAAAGGAATGAAAATAAAATTAAAACTGTATGCTTACGGGACAGTGCAAAAGGGAGACTAACAATAGGTGCGTGTATGTTACGGAATTGAACAGCAGTCATTGGGGGATCGCGTTCCTTTAAAATAATTGGTTTTATTTATGTAACGATAATGGATTCCGTTTGTGAATATTCTGAATTTATTCTTTATTTACAATCAGTGACAATGCAGTACAAACTGTAATGGAATGTAGTCAAATCTGTTTTTATGCGGTTTAAAAAACTCCATCAAATGGATATTAGGAATAAAAACTTATTAAAACTTGTAATTTAAAAAGAAAAAAATAGGTAGTTGTCAAACATGACATGCAAATTAAAAAAAATCCAATAGATGGCCCACCAGATATATCATCCCATTATCACGAATCTTAATAGATGCGAGGTAATACTACATCGACAGGTTTTGATTTAAATATTTTATATGTGGGTCCTATGTAAAACAATAAGAGAATTAAAATATATTACAAAACATTATATTTTATAGCTACTTTTGAAGTTTCAAATTATTTTTTTTATGGGGTCAATATCATCCATTAAAAAAAACAGGTTTTACTGTACACCTTTCGCTATTCAGGCAGTCATGCCAGCGTTAATGTCAACGGAAGATTGGATAATAGAGCTTTGTATTGTCGCTTCGATCCTTTAGATCTAATCGCTTTGAACTTTTCCCTTTAGTGTTATCGGAAGATATTGCCACAATTAAATCCCAGTTAATACAGAATGTTACTTAGCTGCTTGTCTCTTTGTTGGCACTACGCTGTTTCATTATTCAATTATTATACGGGGCGAGCAAGCATGCTTCCTTATGCATGGTTGATATTTTGATCACTTTACTATGTACACATCATATTATGCCATACGCTGTTCTTATCCCTGATAAGGCTTATTTTCCCGTATTGCATGGAACGACAAACTTTTTCTTTCCCTCTTTCTGGAAAACTATACATCGTAGAGTTTCTTTGGGAAATTGTATGTACTCGCCCTATTAAATTAATATTTACTTCAAGAGCCTTGTTTTTACAAAAGCGAATAAGTGAATACTGTATATTCAGCTGGTAACTCACATGGTTATCAAAACGCATTTTTATTGCAGTTATTTTATCACATATTAATTTTTTTTTTATGGAGACGAATTTTTCGAAAAAAAAAAAAAACTTCTTTATTTAAAAATGTTCAATCATTTCAACATAACCTACGATGTTGTCATTAACATTAGAGGAAAGTATGGTCGCCAATTGAAACTTCTCATTTTCTGCTATTGGCACCTTCCCTTACTTTACACCAATGCTTCAGTAAGGATCATCTATGCATTTTCACAGAATGCTATAAACTTGATGTCAAAGTTAATAGACGTGATCTCACAGTTACGTTAGACTTTGGAATTTTCATGTTCTTTTCAAGGACGAGTAGACGCTTACGTTGTTAGACTTAGGGCGTTGCACTTTTTTTTTTTCATTAGACTTTGGAATAGGTAACAATAGTCGCGGAAGGTTCCAAGCAATTCGGGAGGGTACAAAAGTCGAGTGAAGAGTTTCAGGTAGTACGGAGACTACAAAGACCTTCAAACGAATTGGCTTTTAAGATGATTTTGTAAATATTTGTTGTGTAATCGTGTTTGGTGTGCTATATGACGCAGTTGTACAGTGCTTTGTTTGTAATTTTAATACATATGGCAGCTAAACATCGCGTAATTATTTTGAGAAATAATTTAGTTTGTATCCACGAACATCACTGAATCAAGACCACACACATATATGCCCTAATTATTTCTACTTATTACGTTTTTTTTTATTCTATATAACTTGAGAGCAATAAATACCTAATTTAACAATAGTGTCTATTTTTCTTGCTGATATAACACAGTTCAAGCTGAGTGGCTAGCGCTCTGTACCACAGGTTTCGTGTTTGAATCCTGGCGGTACCATGTATGCTGGATCCACTTTAAACCGCAGGTGATAATCTAATATGATCGTAGAGCATTGTGTTCAAGCTACACGTGCTTTGTCGGTAATGCTAAATGAGTAACAGTGGTGCAGCTCTTACTTATTGCATAAGAATTTGCTGTCTCTGAATTGCCAGCTGCATTAAAAGAACAACAGTAACACAATTCAAAAAAATTGCCTAGCTTCATTTAGATTTCCGATGACTGTAGACATACTCAACCAAGATACTTCCCAGAAAAATTCCATCTTTTCAAAAAGAGGCAAATCCATCCTTTTAAAGCAACACACATTTCCTGGCTATAAATAATTCCCATTTACATATCGAATTTTATCTATGTGGTAACATTACACCAATCCGTATTTTAACTCTCTAAGTATATTTTTTCTTTTAAGATAAATGGCACCAATGTATTCTATTGAGGTAAACATTTCTGCTCATAGCGTTTTAAATTCCAAACAAAATAAAATTAAGGTCAAACATTTGATAGAGAATAAAGAAACTGCTCGAAAGTAACTTTCGCTACATCTATTTCAGTTCTTCTTTCCCCATGTATTTTTTTTTTTTTTTTTTTTTTCGTTCTAACAAATGACGGAAAGTAAAATGTATCAATACGTGAATTTGAATAAACTGAAAAGCCATATAGCCTGAAAGCAAACTGGTAGATATGTATGTCAGCTTTTTCTTTGTCTGGAGTACATAGATCTGTATTTTATACTGTGACAAGGTCGACAAGAAATGATGGAATGCTTTTGTGTTCATGTTCGCATTAAAAAGACTACTTTTGATTTTAATATTTTCTGCCGTTTTGAAGATTTTGAATGATGGAAAATATAATTTTTTTTTTTAGTATAAAAATAATTCTATTCTGCATATAAATAGAATAAAATGACAAGTTATGCGTTTTCTTCCACTTTTTTTATGGATGGAATATAGATTAAAAGTTACAGATAAAAAGATGCGTAAAAAAAAAAAAAAGGCCTGGACTATATTAGAGCAAAAAATGGCAAAACTGTATTTTCTAAGAACTATTTACTCAGATTTATACTAAAAACATTTTTTTATATATATTTGATAAAAATACAATTTTATCCAAAAGGAAAAAAATTGTAAGTTTTAAATATCAATTTTTTCTATTTTTGGTAGTTTTTATCAATTGCCATATTGCTATTTTGCAATTACTTTTCATTTCGATAGTTAATAATTTTTTTAAAAATTAACATTTTATTACTACTAATTATTTTTCGTAATGATGCTATATTACTAGATGGTGGATATTAATTTAAACAAAATTTTAATTATAATAAATGTAAAATAATAAATTATAATTGGTCCCTTCGAGCCAGACAAATCAGTGGATATTATGAGTTACTTATTCTTGGTTTGTGAACAATAGTAGCCGACGATTTTGATTTGTCATGATGTTTACCACTGATGAGTAAGATTTCAGAATGGATGCTGGATTTGGGAAAACAGAGATTGAGGCATCAGAAATTTTTACGGACTAGAAATTTTTCTTCTGGTTTTTCATGTTGAGTATGTATGTTATATCTAAGCTGAAAAACAGACTAGATAATAAATAAAGAATAATAATAGACAAATAATAATAAATAATAAATAATAAATAATAAATAATAATAATAATAAATAATAAATAGACACATAAAGCTGGTGAATGAAGAATTGGGTAAATTGGTGTTCTGGAGGTTACTAAAATTGTCCATTTAAAAGACATATTTGAGAAAAGTAATTATTTTCTAAATATTGACTTGGTGAAAAGTATAGTTGATATGGTTGTTGAAAAAAAAATCTAAAACTAGAAAGGGAAAAGAAAGCAAAGCTAGAAACAGTAGAAATGGAAAACAAAGCTAGAAAGAGTAAAAACGGGAAAGAAAGCAATACTAGAAAGAGTAGAAAGGGAAAATAAAATTAAACTAGAAAGAGAAGAAAGGCAAAAAAAAAAGCAAAACTTGAAAGAGTATAAAGGGAAGAAAAATCTAGAAAAAAATAGAAAAAAAAAATCAAAATTAGAAAGAGTAGAAAACGAAAAGAAAGCAAAACTGAGAAGAGAAGAAGAGGAAAAGAATGCAAAACTAGGAAGAGTAGAAAGGGAAGGAAAATCTAGAAAATGAAAAGAATGCAAAACTGGAAAGAAAAGAAGGAAGCTAAATTAGAAAGATAAGAAAGGGGGAAAGAAACAAAACTAGAAAGAGTAGAAAGGGAAGAAAAATCTAGATAAAATAGAAAATGAAAAGTAAGCAAAACTGAAAAGAGAAGGAAGCTAAATTAGAAAGAGAAGAAAGGGAAAAGGTAGCAAAACTAGAAAGAGTAGAAAGGGAAAAGGAAGCAAAAAAAAGAAAGAGCAGAAACAGAAAAGAAAGCCAAATTGTAAAGAGAAGAAAAGGAAAAGAAAGCTAAACTAGAAAGAGAAAAGGAAACATAAGGAAATGAAAGCAAAGCAGAATACTATTACCAGTATTGCTTAATCATTTACATACCTAAATAAAGTTAAAATAACATGCATTAACGTTTAAGGGCAAGAATAAATAAATTATTGATTTTTCTTCCTGAATTAAACATTGTAAGTCATCTTTTTTATGGAAATAAATTATTCGCTTAACTGTCTAGACAGGCATTAACAATTCAATTTGTTCACTTTTTTTCCCCTTTCTCCACTGATGGAAATACTTCATGATAAGAAAGAGTTGGGATTCTTAGACTTGAATAAGTTTCTTTACAAAAAGAGATGAAATATTCATAAATTTGCTTTCGATAAATATTCTTTGTATCCCAAAAATATAGACTCGGGTAATAATCTAAAATGAAAATTTTAAAACATCTTTATAGTTAACTATTTTTTAATAGTTGTTGAATTTTATTAAACTTATGTACATTAAATTTACACAAAGCCTTCTTTTGAAAAGAGGCTACTTACATAACTAGTAAAATAATAGTATTTTTAATGAGACATGAAAAATTAAAATACCGAAAATCATTATTAAGTAAAAATTTAGCATGAAAGTAAAAAGTAAAAAAAAAAAAAATAGTAAACATAAAATAAAAATTTAGTACAGTATACAATAGTAAAAGTATTAAGTAAAAATTTTAAAGCGATATTTTACAGCAATATAATGCCAAAATATATTATTTAAATTCTCACATTTCGATACTTTTTGCAATAATTATTCAATGATGTTCATCATTATGTCATGTTCATGAAAAAATAATTGCTGTTCCATTTTTTTCCTTAGTTAAATAATTCATATTTAAAATTCAATTTGAATAAATTCAGTAATTAGTGAGATCAAAGAGAATCAGTCTTCAAAATAATCCACGTTATTTAAGATTTAGATATGGTATGTGAATATAACATTTTCAGTATTAAATAAAGCTTGATAATATACTTAAAGCTTTATAATTTTGTTATAATTTTCATTGATAAAACATAATTATTCTAAATAGTTATAATTTTCATTATTATAATAAAATTATTCTACATTGTTATAACTTTCATTAATGCAACAAAGTTATTCTAAATTAGTAATGATTTATTTTAATAAGGAAAATTATAACTTATTGTTGCTACAAATTATGAGAAAACCTTCAACAATTATAAATAAGCAAAACTAAAAAAAGCAAATAAACAGAAACAAATTCCCCAAATGTATTCTGGCCAAACTAATATTTACACGTAATTATAAAGAACCCATATATCCAATTCCACCTCAAAGCGATGCAATACGTTATGAATTTTAGGAAGCACTTAAAACTAAGAAACTCGTACTTTAAAACATAAATTCACTCTGGAAAAACTGATGAACAGAAAAGGCAATCACATTCAGTGCTTTATGAAAAGACTTTTCGACCGGAATCATTATGCATCCAGCCTTCCTTACCTGGGTCTTGGGGAAGTCCTCATTACAGTTCAAGTATTGGGCATCATTAATGCCATGCCAGTAAGAATCTACCGCTGCTTTCTCATCTCTTCACTTCACTTCCCTTTAGGCTCAGCGAACGATTTTTAAAATAAGAGGGGGCAGGACAGGCAATGGATGAGTAGGTTCGGGTTTCCTGTTATCGCTTGCCGTTCAGACCCACAGGGATGGGACATTGTAAAGTTACGAAGATGAGTTGGGCAGAAGGCAATAAAAAGCGTCTGCAAGCACGAGACAGTGCTTATTCTGTAATAAGTAGGAAAAGATTGATAGTTGGATTAGAGAGACGTTTCTGTTTTTATTATGTGATTAGGTTTAAGAGTATATAGTTTTTAATCGAAATTGTTAACGTAATTAACAAAAAGTGTTAAATGTTTTAATTAGAAAAGAAAAATAAATAATAATAGTATAACATTATAAGAACTACTTACAAAAATTTTTTTGTCATTTTACTATAATATAGTAAAATTTACTTCATAATTTATAATAATAATAATAATAATAATTAATTTATAATATAGTAAATAGTATGAAATTTTACTTTATTCATAGTTATTATATTAAGAAGAATATATTTTACAACAAACAATTCAGTTATTATTCTTAAGATAATTATTTAATGGTTTAGTATTGATAATTTAATAATAATATAATGGTATAATAATAATTAACCCATTGTAAATGTAATAATAATTTAATTGTTTAATTCCATTTAAGTATGTAATAAGTTTTTAAAATCTTGGTTTGTATTTGAATTAAGTGAAAGTTGACAAAAAGTTAACTAACATTAATTACAAGTATTGATATCTTTATGTGTTTAAAATCGTTTTTTTATTAAATAATTTATGTTAATGATTTTTTTTACTGCTAATAATTATAAACTTATTGATCCTACAAGTTATGTGAAAGACTTCCAGAGTTGTGAATAAGCAAAATTAAAAAAAAAGCAGATAAACTGAAACAAATTCACCAAAGGTATTCTGGCATACAACTTAGTGATGCTACAAATTATTAGAAACCTTATTGAATTATAAATAAGCAAAACTAAAAAATGCAAACAAATTGAAACAAATTCATCAAAGTTATTCTGGTCAAACTAACATTTACACGTAATTATAAAGAACCCGCATATCCAATTCCGCCTCAAAGCGGTACAATTCGTTAAAAACGCTAAGAAACTCGTACTTTAAAACATGAATTCACCCTGGGAAAACTGATGAGCAGAAAAGGCGATCACATTCAGTGATTTATGAAAAGACTTTTCGACCGGAATCATTATGCATCCAGCCTTCCTTACCTGGGTCTTTGGGAAGTCATCATTACAATTTCAAGTATTGGCCATCATTATTGCCATGCCAGAAAAATCCACCGCTGCTTTCCCATCTCTTCACTGCACTTCTCTTTCGGCTCGGGCGAACGATTTTAAAAATAAAGAGGGGGCTGGACAGGCAATGGATGAATAGGTTCAGGTTTCCTGTTATCGCTTGGCGTTCAGACCCACAGGGATGGGGCATCGTAAAGTTAACAAGATGAGTTGGGCAAAAGGCAATAAAGAGCGTCTGCTATCACGAGGCAGTACTTATTCTGTAATAAGTAGGAAAACATTAATAGTTGGATTAGGCGGCCGTTTCTGTTTTTATTATGTGATTATGTTTAAGGGTATAGTTTCGTAATCGAAATTGTTATTGTATTTAACAAAAAGCGTTAGATGTACTAATTAACAAAGGAAATAGCTAATAATAATAATGATATAACATTGTAAGAATATCTTACAAAATTTATGGAAATTTTACCATTTTAGAGATAATGATTTTGTAAGTTATTATTTTAAAAACAATAAATATAATAACCAATTAAGTTATTATTCTTAAAATAATAATTTAATGGTTTAATTCTATTTAATTATGCAATTGTTTTTTAAATCATTGTTTACATTTGATTTAACTAAAAACTGACAAAAAATAAACGATTATGAATTATAAATAAGATATCAGTCTAATTAAAATCTTCATCTGTTTTATCTGGAACTGGCCAAACTAACGTAATTTTAAATATCCCAAGTAAGTTAAGGTTTATATTTTGTTTTCCCAGATAAAATTTTCAGTATTAAATAAAGCTTAAATGTACACTTAGAATAGCTTTGCTCCTATTTTCAAAATCATTTATTTCTTAAATATTTAAAAATTGTTAACTTTTTGATACTATAAATTATGTGAAAGTCTACTACAATTATAAAAAAGCAAAACTAAAAAAACAATTTAACAGAAACCAATTCACCAAAAATATTCTGGCCAAACTAACATTAACACGTAATTATAAAGATCACATATATCCAATTCCACCTCAAAGCGGTACAATACGTTATGAATTTTAGGAAGCACTTAAAACTCGAAACTAAGAAACTCGTACTTTAAAACATAAATTCACTCTGGGAAAACTGATCAGCAGAAAGGGCGATCATATTCAATGCTTTATGAAAAGACTTTTCAACCGGAATCATTATGCATCCAGCCCTCCTTCCTTACCTGGGTCTTTGGGAAGTCCTCATTACAGTTTCAAGTATTGGGCATCATTATTGCCATGGCAGGAGAATCCACCGCTTTCTCATCTCTTCACTGCACTTCCCTTTCGGCTCAGCGAACGATTTTAAAAATAAAGAGGGGGCAGGACAGACAATGGATGAGCAGGTTCAGGTTTCCTGTTATCGCTTGCCGTTCAGACCCACAGGGATGGGGCATCGTAAAGTTAAGAAGAAGAGTTGTGCAGAAGGCAATAAAAAACGTCTGCTGGCAGGAAGCAGTATTTATTCTGTAATAAGTAGGAAAAGATTGATAGTTGGATTAGAGAGACTTTTCTGTTTTTATTATGCGATTATGTTTAAGAGTGTTGTTTGGTAATCGAAATTGTTATTGTAATTAACGAAAAGCGTTAAACGTTTTAATTAAAAGGAAATATCAAATAATGAAAATAATAGTATAGCATTATAAGAGCAACTTACTAAATTAATGGAAATTTTATTATATTATAGATTAACTTTAATATAATAAAATTTACTTAATATTTTACAATAATAATTATTAATTTATAATATAGTAAATTGTAGGAAACTTTGCTTTATTTATAAGTAATTATATTAAAAAAATTATATTTTATAACAAACAATTCAATTATTCTTAAGATGATAATTTAATGGTTTAATTCCATTTAATGGTTAAAATATGGAATAAGGTAATAATAATTAATATTTTAGTATCGATAATTTAATAATTGTTTAATAATAATTAACCTATTGTTAATGTAATAATAATTTAATGATTTAATTATGTAATAAGTTTTTAAAATCTTTGTTTGCATTTGCATTAAGTAAAAATTGAGAAAAAATTAACTATTATTTATTTTAAGTAAGATATCTTTGTCTGATTAAAATCGTTTATTTATTAAATAATTTATTTTAATAATTTTTTTTACTGCTAATATTTATAAACTTATTGATTCTACAAATTATGTGAAAGCCTTCAACAGTTATAAACAATCAAAATTAAAAAAAAAGCAAATAAACAGAAACAAATTCACCAAATGATATTCTGGCCAAATTAACATTTACGCGTAATTATAAAGAACCCTTATATCTAATTTCCTCTCACAGCAGAACAATTACTGAATAAATATTTTAAAGCAATATTGTCCCATTTTGATACTTTTTGTTATAAACATTCATTATGTGATGTTTATGAAAAAATAAATGACGTCCCATTTTTATCATGGTTAAATAATTCACATTTAAAATTAATGATTCATAAAATTAGAACAGATTCAATAACCAGTGGGTTCAAAAAGTATCTATAACCTCAAAGCACTCCACATTTAAGATTACAATTTGTATACACAAATACAATTTTCAGTCTTAAATAAAGCTCATTGGTATACTTAGAATAATTTTGTTATAATTTTCCTTAATATAATAAAATTTTTCTAAATTGTTATAATTTTTATTAATATAACAAAATTGTTCTAAATTGTTATTATTTTAATTAATACTACAAAATTAATAATTTCTTTTAATAAATGAAAGTTATAACTTATTGACGCTACAAATTATTTGAAAGCCTTCTACAATCATAAATAAGCAAAACCAAAAAAAGCAAATTAACTGAAACAAATTCCTCAATGACATTCTGGCCAAGCTAAACATTTACTCGTAATTATAAAGAACTCGCATATCCAATTCCACCTCAAAGTGGTACAATACGTTATGAATTTTAGGAAGCACTTAAAACTGGGAATTAAGAAACTCGTAGTTTAAAACATAAATTCGTTCTTGGAAAACTGATGAGCAGAAAGGACGATCACATTCAATGCTTTATGAAAAGACTTTTCAACCGGAATCATTATGCATCCAGCCTTCCTTCCTTACCTGGGTCTTTGGGAAGTCCTCATTACAGTTTCAAGTATTGGGCATCATTATTGCCATGGCAGTAAGAATCTACCGCTGCTTTCCCATCTCTTCACTACACTTCCCTTTCGGCTGAGCGAACGATTTTAAAAATAAGAGGGAAGGTAGGACAGGCAGTGGATGAACAGGTTCGGGTTTCCTGTTATCGCTTGCCGTTCAGACCCACATGGATGGGGCATCGTAAAGTTAACAAGATGAGTTGGACAGAAGGCATTAAAAAGCGTCTGCAATTGCTTATTCTGTAATAAGTAGGAAAAGATTGATAGTTGGATTAGAGGAACTTTTCTGTTTTTATTCTGCGATTATGTTTAAGAGTGTTGTTTGGTAATCGAAATTATTATTGTAATTAACGAAAGCCGTTGTAATTGTAATAATAATTTAATGGTTTAATTCCATTTAATTATGTAATAAGTTTTTAAAATCTTTGTTTGCATTCGAATTAAGGGAAAATTGACAAAAAATTAAGAATTATTAATTATAAGTAAGATATCTTTGTCTGTTTAATATTGTTTATTTATTAAATAATTTATGTTAATGATTTTTTTACTGTTAATAATTATAAACTTATTGATTTTGCAAATTATGTGAAAGACTTCACCAGCTATATATAAACAAAAATTAAAAGAAGAAAATTAACAGAGTCAAATTCCCCAATGGTATTCTGGCTAACTAACATTTACACGTAGTTATAAAAGACCCATATATCTAATTCCATCTCAAAGTAGTACAATACATTATAAATAAATGTTATGAACGTATATTATTAACATTATGTGATGATGTTTATATGAAACAATAAATGCTGTTTTATTACTAATAGTTAAATAATTCATATTTAAAATTAATGATAAGTGAAATTTGAACAAATTCAATAACCAGTAGAATCAAAGACAATCAATGTCCTCAGAATATTCCATGTAATTTAAAATTTAGATTTTGTATACGCTCATACAATTTTTAAGTATTAAATAAAGCTTAATAGAATAATTGTGTTATAATTTTCAATATCATTTATTTCTTAAATAATAATTATTAAGTAATAATTTACTGCTAATAATTATAAATATATACTTATTGATGCTGCAAATTGCGTTTAAGTCTTCTACAGTTATAAATGAGCAAAACTAATAACATCAAATAAATTGAAACAAATTCTCCAACGTTATTCTGGCCAAACTAAACATTTACACGTAATTAGAAAGAACCCATCTATCCAATTCCAACTCAAAGCGGTGCAATACTTTATGAATTTTAGGCAGCACTTAAAACTCGAAACTATGAAACTCGTACTTTGAAACATAAATTCACTCTGGGAAAACTGATGAGCAGAAAGGCCGATCACATTCAATGCTTTATGAAAAGACTTTTCAACCGGAATCATTATGCATCCAGCCTTCCTTTCTTACCTGGGTCTTTGGGAAGTCCTCATTACAGTTTCAAGTATTGGGCATCATTATTGCCATGGCAGGAGAATCCACCGCTTTCTCATCTCTTCACTGCACTTCCCTTTCGGCTCAGCGAACGATTTTAAAAATAAAGAGGGGGCAGGACAGACAATGGATGAACAGGTTCGGGTTTCCTGTTATCGCTTGCCGTTCAGACCCACATGGATGGGGCATCGTAAAGTTAACAAGATGAGTTGGACAGAAGGCATTAAAAAGCGTCTGCAATTGCTTATTCTGTAATAAGTAGGAAAAGATTGATAGTTGGATTAGAGGAACTTTTCTGTTTTTATTCTGCGATTATGTTTAAGAGTGTTGTTTGGTAATCGAAATTATTATTGTAATTAACGAAAGCCGTTGTAATTGTAATAATAATTTAATGGTTTAATTCCATTTAATTATGTAATAAGTTTTTAAAATCTTTGTTTGCATTCGAATTAAGGGAAAATTGACAAAAAATTAAGAATTATTAATTATAAGTAAGATATCTTTGTCTGTTTAATATTGTTTATTTATTAAATAATTTATGTTAATGATTTTTTTTACTGTTAATAATTATAAACTTATTGATTTTGCAAATTATGTGAAAGACTTCACCAGCTATATATAAACAAAAATTAAAAGAAGAAAATTAACAGAGTCAAATTCCCCAATGGTATTCTGGCTAACTAACATTTACACGTAGTTATAAAAGACCCATATATCTAATTCCATCTCAAAGTAGTACAATACATTATAAATAAATGTTATGAACGTATATTATTAACATTATGTGATGATGTTTATATGAAACAATAAATGCTGTTTTATTACTAATAGTTAAATAATTCATATTTAAAATTAATGATAAGTGAAATTTGAACAAATTCAATAACCAGTAGAATCAAAGACAATCAATGTCCTCAGAATATTCCATGTAATTTAAAATTTAGATTTTGTATACGCTCATACAATTTTTAAGTATTAAATAAAGCTTAATAGAATAATTGTGTTATAATTTTCAATATCATTTATTTCTTAAATAATAATTATTAAGTAATAATTTACTGCTAATAATTATAAATATATACTTATTGATGCTGCAAATTGCGTTTAAGTCTTCTACAGTTATAAATGAGCAAAACTAATAACATCAAATAAATTGAAACAAATTCTCCAACGTTATTCTGGCCAAACTAAACATTTACACGTAATTAGAAAGAACCCATCTATCCAATTCCAACTCAAAGCGGTGCAATACTTTATGAATTTTAGGCAGCACTTAAAACTCGAAACTATGAAACTCGTACTTTGAAACATAAATTCACTCTGGGAAAACTGATGAGCAGAAAGGCCGATCACATTCAATGCTTTATGAAAAGACTTTTCAACCGGAATCATTATGCATCCAGCCTTCCTTTCTTACCTGGGTCTTTGGGAAGTCCTCATTACAGTTTCAAGTATTGGGCATCATTATTGCCATGGCAGGAGAATCCACCGCTTTCTCATCTCTTCACTGCACTTCCCTTTCGGCTCAGCGAACGATTTTAAAAATAAAGAGGGGGCAGGACAGACAATGGATGAGCAGGTTCAGGTTTCCTGTTATCGCTTGCCGTTCAGACCCACAGGGATGGGGCATCGTAAAGTTAAGAAGATGAGTTGTGCAGAAGGCAATAAAAAACGTCTGCTGGCATGAAGCAGTATTTATTCTGTAATAAGTAGGAAAAGATTGATAGTTGGATTAGAGAGACTTTTCTGTTTTTATTATGCGATTATGTTTAAGAGTGTTGTTTGGTAATCGAAATTGTTATTGTAATTAACGAAAAGCGTTAAACGTTTTAATTAAAAGGAAATATCAAATAATGAAAATAATAGTATAGCATTATAAGAGCAACTTACTAAATTAATGGAAATTTTATTATATTATAGATTAACTTTAATATAATAAAATTTACTTAATATTTTATAATAATAATTATTGATTTATAATATAGTAAATTGTAGGAAACTTTGCTTTATTTATAAGTAATTATATTAAAAAAATTATATTTTATAACAAACAATTCAATTACTCTTAAGATGATAATTTAATGGTTTAATTCCATTTAATGGTTAAAATATGGAATAAGGTAATAATAATTAATATTTTAGTATCGATAATTTAATAATTGTTTAATAATAATTAACCTATTGTAATTGTAATAATAATTTAATGATTTAATTATGTAATAAGTTTTTAAAATCTTTGTTTGCATTTGCATTAAGTAAAAATTGAGAAAAAATTAACTATTATTTATTTTAAGTAAGATATCTTTGTCTGATTAAAATCGTTTATTTATTAAATAATTTATTTTAATGATTTTTTTTTACTGCTAATATTTATAAACTTATTGATGCTACAAATTATGTGAAAGCCTTCAACAGTTATAAACAATCAAAATTAAAAAAAAAGCAAATAAACAGAAACAAATTCACCAAATGATATTCTGGCCAAATTAACATTTACGCGTAATTATAAAGAACCCTTATATCTAATTTCCTCTCACAGCAGAACAATTACTAAATAAATATTTTAAAGCAATATTGTCTCATTTTGATACTTTTTGTAATAAACATTCATTATGTGATGTTTATGAAAAAATAAATTGACGTCCTATTTTTATCATGGTTAAATAATTCACATTTAAAATTAAGTGATTCATAAAATTAGAACAGATTCAATAACCAGTGGGTTCAAAAAGTATCTATAACCTCAAAGCACTCCACATTTAAGATTACAATTTGCATACACACATACAATTTTCTGTCTTAAATAAAGCTCATTGGTATACTTAGAATAATTTTGTTATAATTTTCATTAATATAATAAAATTTTTCTAAATTGTTATAATTTTTATTAATATAACAAAATTGTTCTAAATTGTTATTATTTTAATTAATACTACAAAATTAATAATTTCTTTTAATAAATGAAAGTTATAACTTATTGATGCTACAAATTATTTGAAAGCCTTCTACAATCATAAATAAGCAAAACCAAAAAAAGCAAATTAACTGAAACAAATTCCTCAATGACATTCTGGCCAAGCTAAACATTTACTCGTAATTATAAAGAACTCGCATATTTAATTCCACCTCAAAGCGGTACAATACGTTATGAATTTTAGGAAGCACTTAAAACTGGGAAATTAAGAAACTCGTACTTTAAAACATAAATTCACTCTCTGAAAACTGATGAGCCGAAAAGGCGATCACATTCAGTGCTTTATGAAAAGACTTTTCGACCGGAATCATTATGCATCCAGCCTTCCTTCCTTCCTTACCTGGGTCTTTGGTAAGTCCTCATTATAGTTTCAAGTATTGGCCATCATTATTGCCATGCCAGTAAGAATCCACCGCTGCTTTCCCATCTCTTCACTACACTTCCCTTTCGGCTGAGCGAACGATTTTAAAAATAAGAGGGAAGGCAGGACAGGCAGTGGATGAACAGGTTCGGGTTTCCTGTTATCGCTTGCCGTTCAGACCCATAGGGGGATGTAACATCGTAAAGTTAAGAAGATGAGTTAGGCAGAAGGCAATAAAAAGCGTCTGCAAGTACTTATTCTTTAATAAGTAGGAAAAGATTGATAGTTGGATTAGAGAGACTTTTCTGTTTTTATTATGCGATTATGTTTAAGAGTGTTGTTTGGTAATCGAAATTGGTATTGTAATTAACGAAAAGCGTTAAATGTTTTAATTAACAAAAGAAATGCCGACTAGTAATAATATTAATACAACATTATAAGAGAAACTTACAAAATGTATGGAAATTTTACCATATTATAGATAATAATTTATAAGATAATTATTTTAAATTTTACAACAAACAAGTTTTTATTCTTAAAATAATAATTTAATGGTTAATTAAGGGAATAATTTAGGGATAATTAATGGTTTTATAATAATTAACCATTGTAATAGTAAGTTAATGTTTTAATTCCCTTTCATGGTTAATATGGAATAATGTAATAATAATTAATGGTTTAGTATTGATAACTTAATACTAATATAATGGTATAATAATAATTAACCCAGTGTAATTGTAATAATAATTTACTGTTTTAATTCCATTTAATTATGCAATATGTTTTTAAAATCTTTGTTTGCATTCGAATTAAGTGAAAATTGACAAAAAATTAAGAATTATTAATTATAAGTAAGAAATCTTTGTCTGTTTAGTATTGTTTATTTATTAAATAATATATGTCAATGATTTTTTTACTGCTAATAGTTATAAACTTATTGATACTGCAAATTATGTGAAAGACTTCACCAGCTATAAATAAACAAAACTAAAAGAAGCAAATAAACAGAGTCAAATTCCCCAATGGTATTCCGGCTAACTAATATTTACACGTAGTTATAAAAGACCCATATATCTAATTCCATCTCAAAGTAGTACAAAACATTATGAATATAAGTTATGAACGTATATTATTAACATTATGTGATGTGTTTATATGAAACAATAAATGCTGTTTCATTTTTAATAGTTAAATAATTCATATTTAAAATTAATGATAAATGAAATTCGGCCAAATTCAATAACCAGAAGAATCAAAGACAATCTATGTCCTCAGAATATTCCATGTAATTTAAAATTTAGATTTTGTATACGCTCATACAATTTTTAAGTATTAAATAAAGCTTAATAGAATAATTGTGCTATAATTTTCAATATCATTTATTTCTTAAATAATTAATTATTTTTTACTGCTAATAATTATAAATATAAACTTAGTGATGCTACAAATTGCGTTTAAGTCTTCTACAGTTATAAATGAGCAAAACTAATAAAATCAAATAAATTGAAATAAATTCTCCAACTGTATTCTGGCCAAACTAAACATTTACACGTAATTATAAAGAACCCATATATCCAATTCCACCTCAAAGCGGTAGAATACGTTATGAATTTTAGGAAGCACTTAAAACTAGAAACTAAGAAACTCGTACTGTAAAACATAAATTCACTGTGGGAAAACTGATGAGCAGAAAGGACGATCACATTCAATGCTTTATGAAAAGACTTTTCAACCGGAATCATTATGCATCCAGCCTTCCTTCCTTACCTTGGTCTTTGGGAAGTCCTCATTACAGTTTCAAGTATTGGGCATCATTATTGCCATGGCAGGAAAATCCACCGTTTTCTCATCTCTTCACTGTACTTCCCTTTCGGCTCGTCGAACGATTTTAAAAATAAGAGGGGGCAGGACAGGCAATGGATGAGTAGGTTCAGGTTTCCTGTTATCGCTTGCCGTTCAGACCCACAGGGATGGGGCATCGTAAAGTTAAGAAGATGAGTTGGGCAGAAGGCAATAAAAAGCGTCTGCTAGCACGAGGCAGTACTTATTCTGTAATAAGTGGGCAAAGATTGATAGTTGGATTAGACGGACGTTTCTGTTTTTATTATGTGATTATGTTTAAGGGTATAGTTTCGTAATCGAAATTGTTATTGTATTTAACAAAAAGCGTTAAATGTTTTAATTAACAAAGGAAATAGCTAATGAAAATAATAATAATAATGATAGAACATTGTAAGAACATCTTACAAAACTTGTGGAAATGTTACCATGTTAGAGATAATGATTTATAAATTATTATATTAAAAACAATAAATATAATAATCAATTAGGTTATTATTCTTAAAATACTAATTTAATGGTTTAATTCTATTTAATTATGCAAAGATTTTTTTAAAATCATTGTTTACTTTTGAATTAACTGAAAATTGATAAAAAAATAAAAGATTATGAATTATAAATAAGATATCATTGTCTAATTAAAATCTTAATATGTTTTATCTGGAACTTTCCAAACTACCGTAATTTAAAATATCCCACGTAATTTAAGGTTTATATTTTGTATACACAGATAAAATTTTCAGTATTAAATAAAGCTTAAATGCACACTTAGAATAGCTTTCTTACAATTTTGAATATCATTTATTTCTTAAATATTTAAAAATTGTTACCTTTTTGATAGTATAAATTATGTGAGTCTTCTACAATTATAAATAAACAAAACTAAAGGAACAATTTAACAGAAACTAATTCACCAAAAATATTCCGGCCAAACTAACATTAATCCGTAATTATAAAGATCACATATATCCAATTCCACCTCAAAGCGGTACAATACGTTATGAATTTTAGGAAGCACTTAAAACTCGAATCTAAGAAACTCGTACTTTAAAACATGAATTCACTCTGGGAAAACTGATGAACAGATAGGGCGATCACATTCAATGCTTTATGAAAAGACTTTTCAACCGGAATCATTATGCATCCAGCCCTCCTTCATTACCTGCGTCTTTGGGAAGTCCTCATTACAGTTTCAAGTATTGGCCATCATTATTGCCATGCCAGAAGCATCCACCGCTTTCTCATCTCTTCACTGCACTTCATTTTCGGCTCGTCGAACGATTTTAAAAATAAGAGGGCGCAGGACAGGCAATGGATGAGTAGGTACAGGTTTCCTGTTATCGCTTGCCGTTCAGACCCACAGGGATGGGGCATCGTAAAGTTAAGAAGATGTGTTGGGCAGAAGGCCATAAAAAGCGTCTGCAAGCACGAGGCAGTACTTATTCTGTAATAAGTAGGAAAAGATTGATAGTTGGATTAGAAAGACTTTTTTGTTTTAATTATGCGATTATGTTTAAGGTATAGTTTAGTAATCGAAATTGTTATTGTAATTAACGAAAAGCGTTAAATGTTTTAATTAACACAAGAAACAGCAAATAATATTGATATAACATTATATGAACTACTTACAAAATTGGTGGAAATTTTACTATATTATAGATTAACTATAATATAGTAAAATTTACTTAATACTTTGTAATAATAATAATAATAATTAATTTATAATATAGTAAATTGTAGGAAATTTTACTATATCCATAACTTATTATATTCGAAACAATATATTTTACAATAAACAATTCAGTTATTATTAACAGTTGTTATTACTAAGATAATAATTTATTTTTTAAATTAATGGAATAATGTAATAATAATTAATGGTTTAGTATTGATAATTTAATAATAATATAATGATTTAAAAGTAATTAACCCACTGTAATTGTAATAATAATTTAATGGTGTAAAAGCAATTAACAAATAATAATTGTAATAATAATTTAATTCCATTTAATTATGCAATAAGTTTTTTAAAATCTTTGTTTGCATTTGAATTAAGTGAAAATTGACAAAAAAAATAACTATTTTTAATTATAAGTAAGATATCTTTATCTGTTTAAAATCGTTTATTTATTAAATAATTTATGTTAATGATTTTTTTACAGCTAATAATTATAAAATTATTGATACTACAAATTAAGTGAAAGACTTCTACAGCAATAAATGAGAAAAATTAAAAAAAAAAAAAAAAAAAAAAAGCAAATAAACTGAAACAAATTCACCAATGGTATTTTATCCAAACTAACATTTACGCGTAATTATAAAGAACCCATATATCCAACTAGACCTCAAAGCGGTACCATACGTTATGAATTTTAGGAAGCACTTAAAACTCGAAACTTAGAAACTCGTACTTTCAAACATAATTTCACTCTGGGGAAAACTGATGAGCAGAAAGGGCGATCACATTCAATGCTTCATGAAAAGACTTTTCAACCGGAATCATTATGCATCCAGCCTTCCTTCCTTACCTGGGTCTTTGGGAAGTCCTCATTACAGTTTCAAGTATTGGGCATCATTATTGCCATGCCAGTAAGAATCTACCGTTCCTTTCTCATCTCTTCACTACACTTCCCTTTCGGCTCGGCGAACGATTTTAAAAATCAAGAGGGGGGCAGGACAGGCAATGAGTGAGTAGGTTCAGGTTTCCTGTTATTGCTTGCCGTTCAGACCCATAGGGGGATGGGACATCGTAAAGTTAAGAAGATGAGTTGGGCGGAAGGCAATAAAAAGCATCTGCAAGTACTTATTCTGTAATAAGTAAGAAAAGATTGATAGTTGGATTAGAGAGACTTTTCTGTTTTTATTATGCGATTATGTTTAAGGGTATAGTTTGGTAATCGAAATTGTTATTGTAAATAACGAAAAGCGTTAAGTGTTTTAATTAAAAGGAAATATCAAATAATAAGAATAAGAGTATAGCATTATAAGAGGAAATTACTAAATTAATGGAAATTTTATTATATTATAGATTTACTTGAATATAATAAAATTAACTTAATAATTTATAATAATAATAATTATTAATTTATAATATAGTAAATTGTAGGAAATTTTGCTTTATTCATAAGTTATTATATTAAAAATATATATATTTTACAACAAACAATTCAATTATTCTTAAGATGATAATTTAATGGTTTAATTCCATTTAATGGTTAATTTATGGAATAATGTAATGACAATTAATGGTTTAGTATCGATAATTTAATAATATAATTGTTTAATAATAATTAACCTATTTTAATTGTAATAATAATTTAATGATTTAGTAATGTAATAAGTTTTTTAAATCTTTGTTTGCATTTGAATTAAGTAAAAATTGACAAAAAAATTAACTATTATTCATTTTAAGTAAGATATCTTTGTCTGATTAAAATCGTTTATTTATTAAATAATTTATTTTAATGATTTTTTTACTGCTAATATTTATAAACTTATTGATGCTACAAATTATGTGAAAGCCTTCAACAGTTATAAACAATCAAAATTAAAAAAAAAGCAAATAAACAGAAACAAATTCACCAAATGATATTCTGGCCAAATTAACATTTACGCGTAATTATAAAGAACCCTTATATCTAATTTCCTCTCACAGCAGAACAATTACTAAATAAATATTTTAAAGCAATATTGTCCCATTTTGATACTTTTTGTAATAAACATTCATTATGTGATGTTTATGAAAAAATAATTGATGTCCTATTTTTATCATGGTTAAATAATTCACATTTAAAATTAGTGATTCATAAAATTAGAACAGATTCAATAACCAGTGGGTTCAAAAAGTATCTATAACCTCAAAGCACTCCACATTTAAGATTACAATTTGCATACACACATACAATTTTCAGTCTTAAATAAAGCTCATTGGTATACTTAGAATAATTTTGTTATAATTTTCCTTAATATAATAAAATTTTTCTAAATTGTTATAATTTTTATTAATATAACAAAATTGTTCTAAATTGTTATTATTTTAATTAATACTACAAAATTAATAATTTCTTTTAATAAATGAAAGTTATAACTTATTGATGCTACAAATTATTTGAAAGCCTTCTACAATCATAAATAAGCAAAACCAAAAAAAGCAAATTAACTGAAACAAATTCCTCAATGACATTCTGGCCAAGCTAAACATTTACTCGTAATTATAAAGAACTCGCATATCCAATTCCACCTCAAAGCGGTACAATACGTTATGAATTTTAGGAAGCACTTAAAACTGGGAATTTAGAAACTCGTAGTTTAAAACATAAATTCGTTCTTGGAAAACTGATGAGCAGAAAGGACGATCACATTCAATGCTTTATGAAAAGACTTTTCAACCGGAATCATTATGCATCCAGCCTTCCTTTCTTACCTGGGTCTTTGAGAAGTTCTCATTACAGTTTCAAGTATTGGGCATCATTATTGCCATGGCAGGAGAATCTACCGCTTTCTCATCTTTTCACTGCACTTCCCTTTCGGCTCGTCGAACGATTTTAAAAATAAGAGGGGGCAGGACAGGCAATGGATGAGTAGGTTCAGGTTTCCTGTTATCGCTTGCCGTTCAGACCCACAGGGATGGGGCATCGTAAAGTTAAGAAGATGAGTTGGGCAGAAGGCAATAAAAGGCGTCTGCAAGCACGAGGAAGTACTTATTCTGTAATAAGTGGGAAAAGATTTAATAGTTGGATTACAGAGAATTTTCTATTTTTAATATGCGATTATATTTAAGAGTGTAGTTTGGTGATCGAAATTGTTATTGTAATTAACAAAAACTGTTAAATGTTTTAATTTACAAAAGAAATAGCAATTAATAATAATAATTTAGCATTGTAAGAATAACTTATAGAAATTTTATTATGTTATAGATACTAATTTATAAGTTATTATATTAAAAACAATAAATGTAATAACAAGTAATAAATTTATTATTCTTGAGATAATAATTTAATGGCTCAACTCCATTTAATGGTTAATTAATGGAATAATGTAATGAAAATTAATGGTTTAGTATTGATAATTTCATAATAATGTAATGGTTTAATCATAATAATTTTATAATATAATAGTTTAAAAATAATAATTTCATAATAATATAATATTTAATAATAATAAATACTAATTAACCATCGTAATTGTAACAATAATTTAATAGTTTAATTCCATTTAATTATGTAATAAGTTTTTAAAATCTTTGTTTGCCTTCGAATTAAGGGAAAATTGACAAAAAATTAAGAATTATTAATGATAAGTAAGATATCTTTGTCTGTTTAATATTGTTTATTTATTAAATAATTTATGTTAATGATTTTTTTACTGTTAATAATTATAAACTTATTGATTTTGCAAATTATGTGAAAGACTTCACCAGCTATATATAAACAAAACTAAAAGAAGCAAATTAACAGAGTCAAATTCCCCAATGGTATTCTGGCTAACTAACATTTACACGTAGTTATAAAAGACCCATATATCTAATTCCATCTCAAAGTAGTACAATACATTATAAATAAATGTTATGAACGTATATTATTAACATTATGTGATGATGTTTATATGAAACAATAAATGCTGTTTCATTATTAATAGTTAAATAATTCATATTTAAAATTAATGATAAGTGAAATTTGAACAAATTCAATAACCAGTAGTATCAAAGACAATCAATGTCCTCAGAATATTCCATGTAATTTAAAATTTAGATTTTGTATACGCTCATACAATTTTTAAGTATTAAATAAAGCTTAATAGAATAATTGTGTTATAATTTTCAATATCATTTATTTCTTAAATAATAATTATTAAGTAATAATTTACTGCTAATAATTATAAATATATACTTATTGATGCTGCAAATTGCGTTTAAGTCTTCTACAGTTATAAATGAGCAAAACTAATAACATCAAATAAATTGAAACAAATTCTCCAACGTTATTCTGGCCAAACTAAACATTTACACGTAATTAGAAAGAACCCATATATCCAATTATAACTCAAAGCGGTGCAATACTTTATGAATTTTAGGCAGCACTTAAAACTCGAAACTATGAAACTCGTACTTTGAAACATAAATTCACTCTGGGGAAACTGATGAGCAGAAAGGACGATCACATTCAATGCTTTATGAAAAGACTTTTCAACCGGAATCATTATGCATCCAGCCTTCCTTTCTTACCTGGGTCTTTGGGAAGTCCTCATTACAGTTTCAAGTATTGGGCATCATTATTGCCATGGCAGGAGAATCCACCGCTTTCTCATCTTTTCACTGCACTTCCCTTTCGGCTCGTCGAACGATTTTAAAAATAAGAGGGGGCAGGACAGGCAATGGATGAGTAGGTTCAGGTTTCCTGTTATCGCTTGCCGTTCAGACCCACAGGGATGGGGCATCGTAAAGTTAAGAAGATGAGTTGGGCAGAAGGCAATAAAAGGCGTCTGCAAGCACAAGGAAGTACTTATTCTGTAATAAGTGGGAAAAGATTTAATAGTTGGATTACAGAGACTTTTCTATTTTTAATATGCGATTATATTTAAGAGTGTAGTTTGGTGATCGAAATTGTTATTGTAATTAACAAAATCTGTTAAATGTTTTAATTTACAAAAGAAATAGCAATTAATAATAATAATTTAGCATTGTAAGAATAACTTATAGAAATTTTATTATGTTATAGATACTAATTTATAAGTTATTATATTAAAAACAGTAAATGTAATAACAAATAATAAATTTATTATTCTTAAGATAATAATTTAATGGCTCAACTCCATTTAATGGTTAATTAATGGAATAATTTAATGAAAATTAATGGTTTAGTATTGATAATTTCATAATAATGTAATGGTTTAATCATAATAATTTTATAATATAATAGTTTAAAAATAATAATTTCATAATAATATAATATTTAATAATAATAAATACTAATTAACCATCGTAATTGTAACAATAATTTAATAGTTTAATTCCATTTAATTATGTAATAAGTTTTTAAAATCTTTGTTTGCATTTGCATTAAGTGAAAATTGACAAAAAATGAACTATTATTAATAATAAGTAAGGTATCTTTGTCGGTTTAAAATCGTTTATTTATTAAATAATTTATGTTAATGATATTTTTACTGCTAATAATTATAAACGTATTGATGGTACAAATTATATGAAAGCCTTCAGCAGTATGAAATAAGCAAAACTAAAATAGCAAATAAACTGAAACAAATTCATTCCATCCAAAAGCCTTCTATCCAAACTAGCATTTACACATAATTATAAAGAACCCATATATCCAATTAAACCTCAAAGCGGTACAATACGTTATGAACTTTAGAAAGCACTTAAAACTGGGAATTAAGAAACTCGTAGTTTAAAACATAAATTCGTTCTTGGAAAACTGATGAGCAGAAAGGACGATCACATTCAGTGCTTTATGAAAAGACTTTTCGACCGGAATCATTATGCATCCAGCCTTCCTTCCTTACCTGGGTCTTTGGGAAGTCCTCATTACAGTGTCAAGTATTGGGCATCATTATTGCCATGGCAGTAAGAATCTACCGCTGCTTTCCCATCTCTTCACTACACTTATCTTTCGACTCAGCGAACGATTTTAAAAATAAGAGGGGAGGAAGGACAGGTAGTGGATGAACAGGTTCGGGTTTCCTGTTATCGCTTGCCGTTCAGACCCATAGAGGGCTGGGGCATCGTAAAGTTAAGATGAGTTGGGCAGAAGGCAATAAAAAGCGTCTGCAAGTACTTATTCTGTAATAAGTAGGAAAAGATTGATAGTTGGAATTGAGAGACTTTTCTGTTTTTATTTTGCGATTATGTTTAAGAGTGTTGTTTGGTAATTGAAATTGTTATTGCAATTTACAAAAAGTGTTAAATTTTTTAATTAACGAAAGAAATAGCAAATAACAATATAACATTATATTATATTATATATTACATTACATTATATTATGATATTATTAACATTATAAGATCAACTTATAAAATTTATGGAAATTTAACCATATTATAGATAATAATTTATAAGTTATTATATTAAAAACAATAAATAACAATAACAAATATAATAACAATGAGTTAAATTGTTATTCGTAAAATAATAATTTATTGGTTTAATTCTATATAATTAAGCAATGAATTTTTTAAAATCATTGTTTGCATTTGAATTAACAGAAAATTGACAGAAAATAAACGATTATTAATGATAAATAAGATGTCATTGTCTAATTAAAGTCTTCATCTGTTTTATCTGGAACTGGCCAAAGTAACGTAATTTAAAATATCCCACGTAATTTAAGGTATAGATTTTGTATACATAGATAAAGATTTCAGTATTAAATAAAGCTTAAAAGTATACTTTGAACATTTTTGTTATAATTTTCAATATCGTCTGTTTCTTAAATATTTTAAAATTATTAACTTATTAATGCTACAAATTATGTGAAAGCCTTTCACACTAATAAATAAGCAAAACTAAAAATGCAAATACACTGAAACAAATTCACCAAAAGCATTTTGGCCAAACTAACATTTACGCGTATTTATAAAGAAATCATATATCCAATTCCACCTCAAAGCGGTACAATACGTTATGAATTTTAGGAAGCACTTACAACTCGAAACTAAGAAACTCGTACGTTAAAACATAAATTCACTCTGGGAAAACTCATGAACAGAAAGGCGATCACATTCAATGCTTTATGAAAAGACTTTTCGACCGGAATCATTATGCATCCAGCCTTTCTTACCTGGGTCTTTGGGAAGTCCTTATTACAGTTTCAAGTATTGGGCATCATTATTGCCATGCCAGAAGACTCCACCGCTGCTTTCTCATCTCTTCACTACACTTCCCTTTCGGCTCAGCGAACGATTTTAGAAATAAAAAGGGGGCAGGACAGGCAATGGATGAACAGGTTCAGGTTTCCTGTTATCTCTTGCCGTTCAGACCCATAGGGGGATGGGACATCGTAAAGTTAGAAGATGAGTTGAGCAGCAGGCAATAAAAAGCGTCTGCAAGTACTTATTCTATAATAAGTAGGAAAAGATTGATAGTTGGATTAGAGAGACTTTTCTGTTTTTATTATGAGATTATGTTTAAGAGTCTTGTTTGGTAATCGTAATTGCTATTGTAATTAACAAGAAGGGTTAAATGTTTTAATTAATAAAAAAATAGAAATTAATAATAATAATATAGCATTGTAAGAATAACTTACAGAAATTTATCGCAATTTTACTATATTATAGATACTAATTTATAAGTTATTATATTAAAAACAATAAATATAATAACAAGTAATTAAGTTATTATTCTTATAATAATTTAATGGTTTAATTCCATTTAATGGTTAATTTATGGAATAATTTAATGATAATTAATAATTTAGTATTGATAATTTCATAATAATATAATGGTTTAATCATAATAATTTAATAATATAATAGTTTAAAAATAATAATTTAATGATAATATTATATTTAATAATAATATATTGGTTTAATACTATTTAACCATTGTAATTGTAACAATAATTTAATAGGTTAATTCCATTTAATTATGTAATAAGTTTTTTAAAATCTTTGTTTGCATTTGAATTAAGTGAAAATTGACAAAAAAATTAACTATTATTAATTATAAATAAGATATCTTTGTCTATTAAAAATGTCGTTTTATCTAAAACTAAAACAACATTTAAAAAATGGCTTATTTTGTTACATAGCTTTATTATTTTGTGCTTACAATCAAAATTTTGCTATTTGAATTTTTATATTAAATTCAATATTTTTGTTGGATGAATTATTTTTAAGTAAATTGAATGAATAATGAATTTTAATGAAATTTTTATTCTTTAACAAAATTTCTTAATTTACTTATAGGAAATTAATTTTTCGGAATCAGTATGTTTTATAGTAGTATTCAAATTAATAAACGGATCAAAAATACTAGCGAATAATGTCAACAAAATTATCATATTTCACATTTAAACTGAATCTTTTAAGATATTAAAGATAAATTAAAACTAGAATAGTTTTCTTGGTTATTTAAAGAATTATATCAAAATTTTACAAGAGCAAAATTATTATCAATTTTGCTCAAAATTGATATTTATTATATTTTTCAAGCATTTTTTGCCCTACTGAATGTGTTTCATAAAAAAATATTTGATTTTTAAAATATTTTGATATTTTATTTTATATATATTATAAGATTTTCCAATTGTAATTGCAATAATTGTAGAAATAATAATTATCCTTAATTGCAAATGCAGAAGTAATAATAATTTAACATTAAGAAACCTTAATTTTCACATGTACGTACCTAGAAGAACAAATATCATTGTAGAAGAAAATATAGAAGTATCACTTTCTGGATATAAGTAAATATTGCTGAAATTCTCTAGAAATTTTTTTCTGATTAAAAAAAAATATATATTATAAGAAATTCATGGAGTTTCAGGTTAAAATTAATAATTAAATCTATTTTTAATAAATTATCGCTCCATGAGTTCTAGGTAGCTGAAATGCTTTCTTGCATTATAAAGAAGTAAATGAAGAAAAGCCTAGTTCGAAAAATTATTTGAAAATAATAAAAAGTATGGCTATTTTTCCGTTTAATATATAAATTAAATAATCCTAGAATATATTTTATGCCATCTTAGCAATTTTTAGAAAAAAAAATATTGACAATAATAACATTTTTTATCACTTAAAAATTAATCTGAATTTTGTGCTATGGTAACTAAGAATGATGCTTTATTTTGATGGTTTACCTTTTCAAGAGATTGATGAGTTTTCCTTTATAATTAAAATATTATCAAAACATATGATCAAATATGATTTTAGCATTCTTGCTTATAATTGATTTGATATTTTAAATAGCATAATAATTAAAAAAATTATTTATCACGAGCCCAGCCACTATGGTCTTTTTAAAATAATTTTAATTTATACATTTTTTTCAACAGTGCAATTCATGATATTTCAAATACATCACCATGGCAACAGTATTACAAGCGACTACGCCATTTTTATTGTTAAAAAGTGCTTAA
The DNA here is from genome assembly GCA_021605075.1 of Caerostris darwini. NCBI lineage: Eukaryota > Metazoa > Arthropoda > Arachnida > Araneae > Araneidae > Caerostris > Caerostris darwini. The sequence goes on from BPLQ01008122.1 coordinate 144,438, forward strand.
TGCTTTGTAAGGAGTGTTTTCCACCAGTTTACATGTACAAATAAATGGATATATGAATGAATACTTATAATAGGGTAGAATGTATGTGTCCCAACATGTTCCAAACTAACTTAAAAATTTCAGCCCTTAGAATTATAAATTTTTCTTCGAATTTATTAAATCCTTCCAAAATTTAATTACATCATTCCATAATAAATCCATTAATTTCTATTAATAAGTATATTTTTTATTAAATATTTTTCAATTAAATAAAAAAAAACTATTTTTTTAAATTCTCATCAAATTTTTACGCCACGAGATTGCGAAATTAGCTAAGTTATAAAAAATAAAATAGAAAATTTACTGATGTCGATTTTCAATTTAGGTAAAAAAATAAATAAATAAAATAGAATAAAAAAAAGGGGGATGCTTGAATACTAATATGCTGAATAGCTAGTTTATATAATTTAAGTCTTGCTATTTAAAATCTCAAACCTTTAGCACCGATATTTTTTCTTAAATTAATAAATTTTATTTTGTTTTGATAAGTTTTATTGATAAAAAACGGAAGTTTTATTTACTGTAATCGAGCAATGCAGTGTTACATTTGCTAGTTCACTGATAAAATATATTCTTAAAAGCTGAATATCATGAATCATGAATATGACATAACCTTTAATATCAATTTTCAAAAAAAAAAAAAACTTATCACAATCTGGGAAATATGGATATCTTTCATAAGACTCCTAGTTGGTACAAAGCAATTCCATCATTTTCTGTGAACTGGTTATGAAATATTTCGTGTTTTCCATTAATCTAAGTACACACACACAAAAAAAAAAAACTTCGACGATAACACAAGAAATGCATTTCGTAAGAAAGTAAAGCTAATAGAAAGAATGATTCTTCTATGGCAAACATAAGACAAAAGATTTCCACGAAAACTCTGAGCGTCAGCGAAAAATTCTCTTATATGGCGGAAAGAAATAGTGCTTTTAGCGCCTTAAGATATGACGTATCCAATCAGAGCCAAGGCTGCTGAGAGCCATTTCGTGTTTGTTTTAGCTCAGCTCTAATATGATATCTAATATTTTTCCGCCAATGTATGAAAAGGGATTTTATCGCTTCCCTTTTTCTTAGGTAATTTCTGAAGTCAACACCATTAACCTTCTGAGTGTCCGAGATATTACGTGTACCTCCCGATATACATATAAGTATCCCCCCCCTTTTTTTTTCTTGAAGGAGATAAATAGTTTAGGACTCATAAATTGGTCTCGGAATCAAATTAATGTTTGATGGATGTGAAGGAAATGCTTTTTTATGTTGCAATATTCATAACTTGATTGGTGATGTAAAAACGTAGTGTTCTCATAAAAATTGTATTAGGTTTTAGTATGGACATTTGCCAAATAGTTACATAATAATTCAATGGGGCCTTACTAGTACCCGTTAATAATGTACGTTAGAGAACAAGGGTTCTATTATGTCATACGGCATTGTCACTGTTTGAAAAAGTCTTTGACAAATAGTTTTGTTTCCATAATAATGCTTCTTGATTGGAGTTTACTCATATCCTCCAAAACTGAGAATCTGGTAACCTTAAAAGTCTTCCCTGAAGGCATTATTTTATACACATCATTCTTTGTCTTTCAAACAAAGTTCCAGTACCCATTTCCTCCAACTAATACAAAATGATTGTATAGCTAATTTCAAATTCCTCAGTAAGTTCATGGGTTATCAGGCTTGAATCAGCGTTGACACAGACGCATAAATGACCATGGTCAATAATTGAGTGTCAACTAATTCTTGACTGATCTTTGAGATTAAATTAGCCACGATGAAACATCTTAAGCCAATCGCGAGCTGTGCACCGACCAATTATGTATTCCCCAGGTATTAGGTTGATCCAGCGTTGCCAGTGACTAGCGTTTTGGCCGGGCATGTAATCTTTTACAATAAAAGAGAAAATCATTTTTCTAGCCTTTTTTGAACATTGTATATCTTAAGAAACTCTGAACGGATAACAATATTTAATTAAATTACATAAAAATTTACATGTATATATATATATGTAAATCAATCAATAAAAAAACGCATATAAAATTCAACAATTTGTTTCAACCGTACAATAGATGGCAGTGACATATACTGGTGTTCGAAAGTTAAGCATAATTTGCCATTATGTGAATAATGGAGTATGTCTAAATCGGAATGGATAGAAACATTATATGCGAGTATTAAACGATTATACTATAAGAAAACAATGCAAAGGAATTAGAATAACATTTATTGTCCATTATTTCCCATATTTGCTATATTTGCTCGTATAACAAGTATACATGCTCATTTATTAAATAGGTATTACATTAAATTACATATGTTGTATTTTTACCACATTATATATTTAATCTTTTTTTCTTCTGTGCAGCTGCCCAGTCGTGTGCTTCGAACGAATTCCGGTGCAACGATGGCGGCTGCATCATAGCCGAGTGGACTTGCGATCGCAGTGTCGACTGTCAAGACGGATCGGACGAAGATGGATGCCGTAAGTTGAGCTGTCTTTTCTTACATGGTATTTAACCATTGTTAACAAACCCACAAAAAGGATGTTTCAAAACTGCAAGGCGTTCGGAATGCCAATCATGTGTGCTGAATAGATTCGTGTTGCGCTATCGATCTGCAACATTAGCGGAACGAATATCCACACACTTTTAGTTCATCAATTCAAGATGGATTGGAGGAAGACAGATGATGGAAGTTGCTTTTTCTTAGAAATATTACTACGATGTGTCACCATTATTAACAAACCGAGAAAAGTGTTTTTGAAAGCTGCAAGTGTTTGAAATGCCAATCATGTGGGCTGAATAGATCTGTGTAGTGTTATCGATCTGCAACTTTAGAGTAACATATATCCATAGATTTTTAGTTCTCTAATTCAAATAAGGTACACATATTTTTGATATCATATCAAAATGGATTGAACGAAGGTGGATAACGCAAGTTGCTCTTTATTAATAACTCCTATTGTTTCACCATTGTTAACAAATTAAGGCAAGAGTTTTTGAAAACTATATGTGTTTGGAATGCCAATCATGGGTGCTGAATAGCTTTGCGTTGTGTTATCGATCTACAATATCAGCGGAACATATATCCACGCATTTTTAGTTCTCTAATTCAAAGAAGTACCCATATTTTTGATACTAGATCAAGATGGATCGGATGAAGGTGAATGGCTTAAGTTGCTTTTTCTTAGAAATATTACTCCAATGTGTCACTATTGTTAACAAATCGAGAAAAGAGTTTTTGAAAACTACTAATGTTTGGAATGCCAATCAAGTGTGTTAAATAGATTTATGTATTGTCTTCGATCAATGAAATTTATGTACGAGTCATTTTTAGCTTAGATGAAAGCTAATATACTAGAGTAAAATTTAAATGCCATTTAAAAAAAAAAAAAAAAACATTTATGCCAGACAAAATATCCTGCGGAATTTATATTTTCATTCCTAAATATGAAGAACATAGCCCAAATACCTTAAAGCCCATGTCTTTTCAATGCGTAAATTCAAAGAATGAGACCTGATGGCCGAGTGACTAGCGTTCCGGAGCTCGGTGCCGCAGGTTTTTGGTTCCAGTCTCGGTTTTGCCATGAATGTTAGTATTGGTTCGGAATCCACTTTAAGCCGTAGCTACCGGTCTAATATGGCTGTAGGGTGTAGAGCTGAGCCCGTATCCCGTAAAAGGGAAGCATCTCTTGTTTCGAATTCTGCCAGTAGGCAGAAGGCCATGGTTCACCATAGACTATAGCACCGAGGAGTTAAATAATTTAGAATAATTAAGTTCAACTTATTTAAGTTAGAATATATAATCTTTGATTCTAAGTAATCAAGAATTTCCCTAAATAACTGTTTGAAATAAGAGATATTTTTTTATTCATCAAAATATCTTTATAAGAGGTAAGACTATACTGAACTAGAAGATATGAAAATTATTGCGACCGCTATTTGAAATATAACTCCCTCACTATTGACTGCTAAAAAGATTGATCGTATGATATAGCTATCATATATTCATTTAACCAATCATAGCAATTATCTATTTCTTATTGATGTCTCCCACTATTAATTTTTTAAAACATTATTTAGATAAAAAAAATAAGTTGTTCTTCAAACATATTCAAACAAACTAAACGGAGTTCAAATTGCATGATGTAGAAAAATTTAAAACAGCTACGGTATAATATTTTGAATATGCCATTAAATTTATTATATGCAAATCTTAACAACAGCCTTGTAGAACATAATTAATTACATGAACGTTAAATGTCACTTTCCTTCTTTTTTTATTAAATGTCGTCCCAAGCGTATAATAATGATTCATCACATTCTTTCATTAAGATTTAAATTAAAAATTGTATACTCAAATTTATGACATGGAGTTTGTTACAAATCGCATTCCCTTGCAATAATATGTTCATTTTAAAAATATTTTTATAAATCTAGTTAACACAGTATATTTAAATCAAATTAAATCATCAGTTTTGGTTTTTAAATCTTCATAAAATGTAATTTTGTATAAATTTAATTAGGATGGCGTGCCTGTGTGTCGAATTTTCTACTTATGTACATAATTTAAATGTAGTTGTATTTAGAATAAAGTATAGTTATGTACAGAATTGAAGTGCAGTTATGTACAGAATTGAAGTGCAGTTATGTACAGAATTGAAGTGCAGTTATGTACAGAATTGAAGTGCAGTTATGTACAGAATTGAAGTGAAATACAGAAATGTATTGAATTGAAGTGAAATACAGAAAAGTTTGAATTGAAGTGCAGTTATGTACAGAATTGAAGTGAAATATAGAAATGTATTGAATTGAAGTGCAGTTATGTACAGAATTGAAGTGAAATACAGATATGCATTGAATTGAAGTGCATTTATTATGTACAGAGATGTACAGAATTGAAGTATAGTTATGTACAGATTTGTAGTATAGTTATGTACAGATTTGTAGTATAGTTATGTACAGATTTGTAGTATAGTTATGTACAGATTTGTAGTATAGTTATGTACAGATTTGTAGTATAGTTATGTACAGATTTGTAGTATAGTTATGTACAGATTTGTAGTATAGTTATGTACAGATTTGTAGTGTAGCTATGTACAGTTTCGTAGTGTAGTTATGCACAGATTTGTAGTGTAGTTACGTACAACATTGAAGCGAAGTTATGTGCAGAATTGCAATACAGTTATGCACAGAATTGAAATGCAGTTATGCACAAAAATAAAGTGCAGTTATGCACAGAATTGAAAGGTAATATTTACAAAATTTTAAGTTGAATGTTAAGCATTTTTCAGAAATCTTAAATTATTTATTTTCATAAATAACTCCATCAAATTTACTTTTAAATATTTTAAATAAGTGCAACATCGATGAAAAAATATAATTTTAAAAACATCAAAACTGAATATGAAATAAAAGAAACGGAGTTTTAAATTAATGTTTACAATTTAAAATTCCGAAGATATGACAGAAATGAAATGAACTTTATTTATGCTATAATATAAATGAAAAACTTTTCGAAAATCTGAACTTCGAAAAAAATTAAAAAAAAAAAAAAAAGTAATATTCCATGATATTTGGTATTTCTGCTGTTAACCAGAACACAAAATAAAAGTATGATTGAAATAAAAAAGTTGAAAGCGAAGCTATTTAACTTTTTATATGACATCTCCTATATTGAGAAACTCCATTTCAATGTCTTATGTTGCCATGGAGATATCAAAATACCTGGCATTCCTTCAAAATTACAATGATCTTTTTGAAAGAGAGAAAAATTTTCCAACACTCGAATTGAGTTCTCTACGATTCCAAAAATTATTTCCTCAGTCAGTAAACATTTCAGATAATTACCGTCGAAATCTTCGAATATGAAATATTTCTTTTTTTTTTAAATTTTGTTACTTTACTTCATCAAAAGATATTTTTAAAAATAGAAAATCGTACTTCATAAATATCATTGGAAAAAGAATTTTTTTTCAGAATTGTGATACTTTCATTATTATTATTATTATTATTATTATTATTATTTGACGTTTTATGAAGAGTAATAATAGTAATGGAGTTGAATATCAGGTACTTTTAATCAAAAATAATTTTTTTGTTTTTCTTCCCACTGGAGAAATTGAAAAGAGTATTTTACATTTATTAAAAGTATTTTTGAAGAATTCTTTAAATAAGATTATAAAGATACTGAAAATTCTGTATTTTTAAATATTGTATTAATATAATTACTTAAAAATTTGAAAACTCAATAGCAAATGTGTATTAATTTAAATAAAATGTTAATGGAAGTGATTATAATTAATTCTTAAACATTTTTGCTAATAAAATTGCTTTTTAGTTTTTTAAGATAAAAAAAATATACTTCTTAAAAGAATTTATAAAATAAATATTGTAAGATAATAATTTATTTCTGTTAATTACCTTGCATTTATCTTTTGATTTGTTTGAAAGAAAAATGTATAAATCTTGTCTAAAGAAGATAGATATTTAAGTTTCTGAATTTATAAAGTATAAGTTTGTATCAATTTATTTATTGAAAAAAGTGTAAAATTAGTATAACATTTGATTAATTAAAAATTAAATCAAACTATCAGTCATAATATTCTAAAAACATGTTAATAGACCGTAAAAGAAATAAAACTCTAATAATAAATAAAGTGAAAGTAATTATTCATACATTTTGAATTTTTTTTTTTTAGAAATACTGTTATTCAATCAAATTGACAATCTTTATATATATATATATATATATATATATATATAATGTGTGCAGTGTTTGTGTAGTGCATAAATATGTGTGCTTGTGTGTATTTGTGTGCAGTACATAAATGTGAGTGTGTGTTTGTGTGTGTTTATGTGTAGTACATAAATGTGTGTGTGTTTGTGTGTAGTGCATAAATGTGTGTGTTTGTGTGTAGTGCATAAATGTGTGTGTTTGTGTGTAGTGCATAACTGTGTGTGTAGTACATAACTGTGTGTGTTTGTGTGTAGTACATAAATATGTGTGTTTGTGTGTAGTACATAAATGTGTGTGTTTGTGTGTAGTATATAAACGTGTTTGTTTGTGTGTAGTATATGAACGTGTGTGTTTGTGTGTAGTATATAAACGTGTGTGTTTGTGTGTAGTATATGAACGTGTGTGTTTGTGTGTAGTATATGAACGTGCGTGTTTGTGTGTAGTATATAAACTTGTGTGTGTTTGTCTGTAGTACATAAACGTGTTTGTGTGTAGTATATCAATGTGTGTGTGTTTGTGTTTAGTATATGTGTTTAGTGTTTGTGTTTTTTGTGTTTAGTACATAAATGTGTGTGAGTCTGTGTGTAGCATATAAATGTATGTGTGTGTAATATAAGTGTATGTGTAGTATAAGTGTATATATACAGATATATATAGGTATATGCGTGTATGTAATATATGTATATGTGTGCGTTACATATATATATATATATATACTATTTTTATTATTTTTATGTATTACTTGTATGCAAGTTTGTCTGAATAGTTTATTATCGAAATAAAACCACATTTTTAGAAAATATTAATATCTATTTATGAAGATACTTTTAAAACTTATCGATTCCATACTTTTGATGCATCGTTCATTGTCTTTGATACCGCTCTGCTTTCTTTGATATTTTGTCTAAATAAAGCAGACTCTAATGCCGGTTCCGAAAGACTTTAAAACTCCCCCGAAATCTGTTTCTTTCATTTTTCAGTCCATTTGCGCTTCGAAAGAGATCAAAGGGAGAAAAGGGAAAGACAAGTAAATCCGCGGAATTTATTTCCCACAGGAAATAAAGAAGAATTTCGCCGGAATGAGAAACTTATGCGAATTTTCCGTAAATGAAGTTGATAACTGAGTTTCTCGGCATTCAGTTTTTTATTCTTTCAAAAATGTGATCCCTGCCACAATTTACAATATGAATCAAATAGTTTCGCTTTTTGTGTTACTTTTTCCCTGAGAATATTTTTTTACTAAGTAACAAAAAGAATAGCAATAATAATAATAACGTAATAATTCTTAAAAATTATTTAGTGAAAGATGTAGAAAATACAAAAAAAAAAAAAAAAAAAAAAAAAAAAAAAAAAAAAAACTAGCAATGTATTTATTATTTTATTTTACATATTTATATGTAAGATTAAAATTATTATTAAGACTTTAAAATTATTATTAAGCTCAAATTAAATTTTTTATGGTATACATTTTAATCTAAATGAGCATCTAATTACAAATTTGGTTTGTTAATGGAAATTCATTTTCATTTATATCGTTTATTAAATTTAATTATAGAATATGATTAAAAAATTATAATAAAATAGCATGATTATTTCATTTTATGTTTATTAGGTAATTTTAAAATTCTAATTTTTGTTTATTTCACTTTCATAAAAGATAAATAAATAAAATAAAATACATATTTCTTACATTTAATTTCGATTATTTAAAATATTTCATTTATACTTTCGTTCAAATATTTGCAACTTTAAACCAGTATTTCCAAATTTTTTTCAATTATTAATCATAAAATATATTAGATTATTTGAATAAAACATTAATTGTAATCACGACTAAATAAGATTTTTATTCTTGTTTAAATTACTGTATTATCTTTTTATTATATAAAAAAAAATTAAGCGTGTTTTCAAACGATGAAAAACAAGGAATATTGATTATTAATAGGTTCTACTGGAAAATATATGTTATTGAAAATAAAATAAAAATATTACATCTTGAATGGAAACATTTTCGAACTTATTGTATCGCTTAATAGTTTTACATTACTAAATAAACCATTTATTGATTCATTATTTATATTAATATACATTTTACTGGCATCTATGCTAGCAACGTAGAATTTAATAAATTGCCTAAATAATTCATAGTATCAAAAGCAAATTTTTTTTGTATCTTCTCGAAACATGTGATAATGGTTTTCATATAAATAAATGTTGAAAAACAAGAGAAAAAATTGTAAAAAACGAATGTCTACAATTGACATATGCAACGATTTGGCAAGTATTGAATAGTAAAATTTACTAATAGATAGGTATAATAATAAGAAACATTCCAATATGAAATACAGATAAAAAGGGTTCTATCTACTATCTTTAAACTGAAATTATTTGATAAGTTTTGAATCACCGTTAAATAAGCAAATAGCTTATATCTTTGATATATAATTATGTCTTTGATATAAAAAGTTAATAAGATTTATTTTCTGAAGTCTGTCAAAGCCAGGTTATATATATTTGTTTTACATAATATTCATAGTGTAAAAAGAATAATAATATACTCCCTACAATAACTTTCTGACACATTTTGCATTCGCATTTCGACTCGCCAACTTAAAATTGATTGAGCGCTAAACAAGTTTCGAAATCTGCAATATTCCTAATTCGCTAATTGAAACAAATCGAAAGCAGACTGTATTCAAATGTGAATATATCATTTGCAATACGCATCTTATTGACAGTAGGTTGCTAATTATGGGTGGGGTTCCTCACTCAATTTAATTCAATTGGAAATATAGCAGTTGCTCTGCTGTACAAGAGTTGATAAGTAGCCTTTGAATATACACTCTGCTGAGATCTGCGATGAATGTTTCGAGATGATTAATATACATATAAGCACTCTAGTGGAATTGAATTAGCTTTATTATTTTAGGATACATGAATTGAAATATTTTTATTAATATCAATCTCTATTAAAAATAAACATTAAAGGATAAAGTTATTCAAAGCATATCGATAATTTTATATTCAATAAATAATAATTTAATAGTTATTAGATTATTGAAATGATTGCTTAATTAATGAAGTTTTTACATTAAGGTATTATTTCTATAATGACAAATGAAAATGATATTGATTTATCGACAAAACACAATAATATTTTTCATAAATATTAATTTATTTTCAGTAGTAAGTTTTATAAAGTTTTATTTTCATTTAAATTCATCGTTTTATGGAAGTAATGCCATTATTCAATAGTTTGGTTACAAAATTTAACTTTAGTTAATAAAATAATCAAATTTCTTTACACAATTATGTCAGAGTATAAAAAGAAATTGAAGATGAATGAACTCTTAACATTTACTTCATGGCATATGTAGACTTTTTATGAGCATTTTCCTAGTTTATTGAGACTTATTATACATTAAATTTAATCAGTCTGACTGAAATTCCAATTCATGTAAACAAATGTTTCTAATGGCATTTTAATTGTCTTGATATTTTATGTACTTTCATTAAAAATTAAATATATGCATATATATTTAGCATTAAATAAAATTAATAACATCATTTTATTTAATGCTAAATATATATGTCTATATTATGCATAAAACATACTTTTTAAATTGATAAAGAACACTCTATTTTAAAAATGTAAATACGTTTTCCTTACTTTAATGTCCTCCCTCCAATTTTTATAAATAAGCAGAATTACAGTAACATCAAAAATTATTAACATTTAGAAGAAAAATTCCTTACTAAATCCTGTTAAACGTTCAATTTGTGGTTCGCGTTAACGCAATAAGGTAGTTTTTATGAAAGCTTTGGTTTAATACTAGTGATGGCATCCATTGAAGTCGCAACTGTCAAAAAAATCTCAATGGCGTTTGTAACAGTTTGTTCGTCGTATATGCAAAGTGTTTTTCATGGTTAGCTAGGTTACCTATTGGTAACTTTCCACCGTACGACAAGCAATTTTGTGGCATGTTGCCTAAAATTCCATTACATCCACACCAGCTTGAAGACTATTGATTACAAATCTTAGTGGAGCAAAATGAAAATCACAGAAAAATCTTATAAAATATTGACTAATTGAAAAACTGCTCTAAAATAATAAATTTTGGTGATAGTTCCTCAATAAAACTATTAATTGCAATTGCTAGACAAGCAAATGGGAGTCAGTGTCTCCTAAAATACCACTCTTGAAGCGTATCTTAATGACTTCACATAATTTCACATCGGTAAACTACTTTTGACAAATCTCAGTGGAGCAAGAGAAAAATACCAAAAATATCCTATTAACAACGTAGGTATTGTCCAAATTTATTAAAAAACTCTAAAATAATAAAATTTGGTGATAGTTTATAAGCAAAATTATTATTAGCAATTGCTAGATTAGGTTTGTAAAAATGCATTAATGTTATTGAAAATCATATTAAATACTAACAAATTGAAAAACTACTCTGAAATAGTAAATTTTGATGACAGTTTCTTAGCAAAACTACTAATTGCAATTATTAAACAACATATGCGAGTCAGTGTCACCTGAAACACCACTCTTGGAAAGTATCTTGATGTTTTCCCATAATTGCACATCGGTAAAAACCTCAGTGGAGCAAGAGAAAAAAAAAACATGAAATATCTTAATAAAAACATAGGTATTTCCAAATTTATTTAAAAAACTACTCTAAAATAATAAAATTGGGTGATAGTTTATTAGAAAAATTATTATTCACAATTGCTAGGTTAGGTTTTCAAATTTCACATTAATGTTTGTAAAAATTCATTAATATTATTGAAAATATTAAATACTAATTGAAAAATTACTCTGAAATAGTAAATTATGGTGATAGTTTGTCAGCAAAATTATTCATTGCAATTGTTAGACAAGCAAAGTGCTGCCTAAAACTCAACACTTGAAGAGTATCTTAATTGCACATCGATCAACTACTTTTGTTAAACCTTAGTGGTACAAGAGAAAAATATCAAATATACCCTATTAAAAACATAAATATTATCCAAATTATTAAAAAAAAACTACTCTAAGATAATAAAATTGGATGATAGTTTTATAAAGAAAATTATTATTCGCAATTGTTAGATTAGGTTTTCAATTTTCATATTAATGTTTGTAAAAATTGATTTAGAATAAAATAGAATTATTGCAGTTCAAGAGTAGTTCAAATAATAAGTAATGGAATTTTTTAAAAAAGAACTTCTTGGATCGATTGTTAATTCTTTATAATAAAACTTTTATAATTGTTTTTGATTAAATCCTTTTTCTTTGTTCCAGACGAAGAGAACTACCAGACGTGTCCTCCGAATCAGTTCCGCTGCGTGAACAACCGTTGCATATCGGAATCATATGTGTGTGACGGCGATAACGACTGCGGCGATTGGTCGGATGAGAGCAAATGCCGTAAGTAGAACTACTATTCTTATTAATATCGGGGAAATTCAGGGGTGATTTCATGCTGGGTAAAAAATTTAACAAATATTTTTAAAATTCCTAATCTGGGTCCAGTGGTATTGTGACAAGCTAGTGTACAAGAGGGCTCAGATACGAATCCACTTTTGGTATACATTACAGTCACTGCTTTCAGATTTAAAGAGGCTCAATGGCACTTGTGACAAGTGCAAAGAGTCACGCATCGATAGTAGGACTCACTGCTGGAAATTTTCCGGGTTTCTCCCATGTGATAATAAATATGGAACTCCTAAAAATCCTCCCGGAAGGAAATGTTCTCAACTCACAGCCTGATCGCGGACTTTTGGCGAATACATATGTGAAAAAAATATGTGAAAATACTAATGCTAAAAAAATATTAACATACTAAGAGATTTATGATATTTCAGAGGTAAAGAAGTATAATCACGCATTATTAAAAAGATAAAGTATAAAAAAAAGTGGACTAGCAAACTTATTAAAAATGTTTTACATGTTTTATAACTTTATTTTTGTGAATATGAGAAAACTAAGCACGTTTTAGTTGATACGTATTTGTCAGACAAAACACTTCATTTTTTCACATCAATAATTTTAATTATTTTATTAGTTTTTTTATTTAAAATGTAGAGAAACATTTTGTCACTATTTTTGGAAAAAAATATACAACGAGCAATAATTACTAATAACTTATTTGACATCTAGCAGAATTAAAATTATCGATGAGTTAAAATTTTTTGTTAGTTAAATGCATCTGATAAGTTAATTGCTTATTTTTGTACAATTTATTAAAAATCTCTAGCTTTATAATTTTTCTAATAAGATTTCTATTCATAATAAATATAAATTATTTAAAAAATAGTATAATGAGGGGTAAAATATTGAGATTTTTTTCTATATGGCCTATATGAAACAGTTTATTATTATAATTATTTTATTTATTTATTTATTTTTTTATTTGAGTATTTTAAATTTAGATATGTTATAATTCTACATTTTATTCTTAGTATTAGAAAATGATGTTACTTCATTATGATTTTACTTCATTGCAGTCCATTTACAAAACGATACATAAGAATTTATTTACAAAACAGTGTATCATAATGCATTTACAAAATGATACATTAGATTTAATTTACAAAACGATACATTAGAATTCATTTACAAAACGATACATTAGAATTCATTTACAAAACGATACATCAGAGTTCACTTACAAAACGATACAATAGAATTCATTTACAAAACGATACATTAGAATTCATTTATAAAACAATACATTACAATGCCTTTACAAAATTGATAACTGCAATTAAATATTTCGAGAGGCAAAAACTGACGAACTATGTAACTAAAAATTAATTTATTTTGAACAAAATATTCTGTCAGAAAAAATAACATTATTTTAATAATTTTTAAGATACAATTTTAAAATCATATAATGAGTTACACTTCATATTTTATTCAATATTTCAAAAAAGTCAGGTTCAATAAAAATAAAGGTTTATTTCCATAAATGATTTTAAACAACATGACGTAAAGTTTCATACAATTTTCTTTAGTCTGTAGAAAATACTAAAAAAAATACGAACTATAAACGTTTTTGGCCTCTAGTTTTGCTCAAATATATAAACAAAAAATACATATGCTCTCCTACTTCAATAACTTGACATATTCACAACACAACAGTCCTTTAACCCTTCAGGAAAAATACATAAAATATTAAAATATAATCTTAGAAAACAAAAGCATACGTCAAACAGTTACACGAAGCGCTACTTTAGCAATGAGAGTACAACTAAAAACAAATCATGTCACTAAAATGAACTTTAAATCGACATTTGAAGAATGTCCGCCCTGAGCTCCAAAAACGAAAATTTTTTTTTTCTTTCTTTCTCTTTTTACAACTTGTTTTCTTCATTTTCGTTCCATTTTATCCCTTAACAACCTCCCCTCCTCTCCCACAAATTCCTTCTTAAAAAGCATAATAATAACTTTGAAAGAGCGACAGCATTTTATTGATTTTGCATTCGCCTTCGGAAAATCAAAACTCCAGCAAAAACTATTGAAAATGTCGATTTGTCCAGCATAAAATACAAAATCCCATGTTTTACTAATGGCTTAGAAGAACCAATATTTTATGCTGCAGTTTGCATGTAAAATTTTCACGTGTTACTTTTTTTTTTTTTGAGGTTATTACTACATATAAAATTGAAGTAAAAAATAATAAAGCAAAAACAAATGGGAAAATGATACATGTAAGAGTAACGACCAAAATTAGAACGATGGTGGGGAAGATGACATGTGTAGCACTGTGTCACAATATCAATTATTTTAATTGAACGCAAAACTATTTTAATTGCTTTAAAAACTGGCTGTTAAGAAGTGGTGTAAAACGCATTTATTTTCTTGTTTTCGTTGGAACAAAAAGAAATTCTTCGGGGAAGTAAATCTTTATTGCTGTTTTCGAAATTAATGTAAGGAAAGAGGAAAAATATTTTAAGTGATTAAGATCTTTTACTTCGGTAAAAAGAATGAGACGTGTTTTTATTTTGATATTAATGGGGTAGTTACTTTAGAAATTGAAATTAAGTAAATTGAGCAGGTATTTTAATGTACTTGTTTTGTAAGACCTTTTTTGACTAATTAATTTCCTCAAAATGGTTAAACAATTATTTCAAGGAAAAAAAGCTTCTAATTTGTAATTATCAATAACATCGTAAGACTTTATTTCTTATTTGTGAGAAAGGATAGCGAATTTAAAAAAAGGATTAAATTAAGAAAACGAGTTCATTTTAAATATACTAAAACGTTTTTTATATGTAAGCATAAAATTATTTTGCATTGTATTAATTGTAACTTTGAATAACTTTTGTGAATGAGATTATTTATTTGCTTTTAAAAATTAAGCAACAAATTTTTAAGTGTAAGATAAAAGGAATATAATATCACAATATTATAATAAACTAGCTGTTTATCCAGCGTTCCTCGGGCATTTATTTATTTTTATTTTGTCAGACAGGAGAATTAATGACACAAGAATTAATGTAGTATATAATTAAAGTAATTTTATTGACAGGTATTTAAAATATATGAACTGATACAAATTATAAAATAAAACATTTTTCGAATTCATTATAACATATTAATTTAACACAAAACAGATGTACAGAAACTAAAAATGTTGTTGTTTATAGTTTCTTATCTAGGTGCAAGAATAAATAAACTTTTGGGTGTATCTACCCTTGAGCAAGCAACATAAAAACATGGGGATCTGAAATCCACTCCACAGTACTTAGTAGACTGTCCCCGTGACTCGTTGATTGTAATTGCTGTTGCAAGTTTCATTGGAAGTTACAATCTCTTAAAAGGGTGATCCGTCAGTATTAGTGATATCCGTAGAATAAAAACTATTTTATCCTCTCCCTTTCTTGTTAAAATAGTCACTTCAATCACATTGCCCATAATTTTCTTTACATATAGCCTTGTGACATTGCAAAGTTTTGATGGAGCGATGCTCCTTTAAAATTATTAGAGATCCCACTTTAAGTAAAACGTGACGTGGTGTTAATTCAGTTAGATCAGGTGAGTTTAGGAACTGGTGAATAATTGATGACCTCATCAATAACCTCTGCGTCATCGAAATATTTGTGTTCAATGATTAAGCCTGGTAATATGACAATTATTTGTGTCGCTATTTTGTGAGCATCTTCATTTTTAGCAATAATAATAACCCTGAGGATTTTGAGAAACAGCCAGGAAGACTGCATCTCCTAGGTAGGTGGCGGACGATACCAGATTGCAAATATTGATGGCAGTTTTATGGCCAAAAATAATCTAAGAATTGAAGTTGTTTGTCAAATAGTAGTAGAAATTATCAACTTCACTGATTGGAACAAAGCTACATTCTCGCTACTTAAAGCTGGAAAGTAAGATTAATTACCTCACTGATGCTTTATAGCTACAATCCAGTTATCTAACTAATTTCCTAGAACTCTGCTTCATTTGAACTTTCCACTAATTTATTTTTTCTATTGACGCTGTACTGCTGATCTTTTGCTTTTGTCCTTTTTTAAGTTAGTTGACCAGCTTTCATTAGCGGTCCCAGAGGTGTCCTGTTACAGAAATTCTAATATATTTTAATTTTCATTCATAGAATTAAAGTATTCATGAATATACCCTTAAAGTTAAATTTAAAATTCCTTTAATTTTCGTATATTTTACTAAGCTCTATTTTTAACAAATACTCCTATTGAAAAAAAAAATCATGAGAATTTTCTTGAGGTTTCTGCTATATCGATAATACTTTTGATAAATTTTATTAGGGAAAAAAAGTAAAAAGTTCAAAGAAATCAAGAAAAAATCTCAATCGCAGATAAAAAATATTACTGAAGATTAAAAATTGTGGTTGGAGAAAATTTAAAGACAAAATTATTATGAATAAATATTTATAAATTAAACAAAATTAAGAAAGTTAAATATAAATAAGCTTATGTATCAGTATATTTGAAAGAAACAAAAATTTATTGAAAAACATTACAATCATATATATTCAAAATATGAATATTTGAAACAATTAAGTTTAACTTAATTAATTTTTTAACAATTTACTTAAAATTAAAGAATATTTTTAATTCTAGCCACCAGATGGCGTCCTATAGCAGATAATGATTTCTGTTTAATTAAAGAAGAACTAATTAGATTATATGCATAAGTTTTTTTGCTATGCACAAGGCTAAAGAATAATAACTGAAGAGATAAAAAATGTTAATATGTCATAGATTTTAAGTTATATTAGAATACAATACCAAACAAACATTTCATTTACTTGTGGATATGGTATACGAAGCATTAAATACCAATTATTTTAAGCGTCTTTTAACAAATAAACTTTTTAAATCCTAAGTAAAATCACTGATTTGTAATTTTTATTAAAAGGTAAAATAAAAAAAAAAATTAGTCGTAATCATTTAATTCCATAGATAATTTAATCATTTAACTTCATAGATAAAAAAAACAGTACGATAACGTTTATTGCAAATTTTAAGGTTAAATATGAAAAACAACAACAACTGTCTTGTGCATAATATTATACTATCAAAGTTCAATGAATTTTTTCATTCAATTTGCAAAGTATTGTAAAATACTGAAATATCTAATTAAAATTATAACAAAAATTTAATTAAAAATAAAATGTTCATTTATTTTTAAATTTAAACTTAATAAAAAATGAAAAATTGTAACTTTAAAATTGCAATTGGTCTGTTCCGAAAAAGTTAATAAAAGATTTGGGAAATGCACTTGCAGATAATAAGCATTTGAGTTGGGGAGTTCTCGCGTTTTATTCAATACATAAACAAATATAAAACAATTGCTCAAAAAGATTTTATACAAGACATTACTGTATAAAACTAGAGTTTTTACAATAATTCTTTCTTACAATAACGTCATAAAGAGCAGACAATAATATTATTACATAATATATCATCATAGAAAGCAGGCATTAATATTACATAATGCATCATCCTAGAAAGCAGGCATTACTTTTCACCCATCACTGCATCGTAGAAGATATTACACCATAGTTAGCAGATATTATACCATAGTTAGCATACATTACTTTACGCCACCATCGCACTATGTAAAGCAATTGTGATCTATCATCTTCACTAAACGTAAAGCTGCGCAGAACTTTTATGCTTCAGGAGCTATCATGCAGAATAGTAGAAAAAAAATGTCATAGAGTTAGACATTCTACAAATACGATAAAAGATTTCTACTACAAAATTATTAAAATCCCTTCCAGACATGATCTTTACAGATAACAATGTTACAATTAAAATTAAAAACTGGTTTTAACTTCGATTAAATATGCCTCTAACTTTTTCTATTAGTTTTATGTAGAGTTTGAATTTCTAACTAACAGAATGAAGGATTCTGAGTTTTTTTATTTTCACAAGGATAAGTTATTTACTTTTTATATTTATTTGGATTGTATATAAAATTTGGAATCAAAATTCAGCTCACCGAAGTGAAAAGCAATATTTCGCCTCAAATGCGGGCTCTTTAACAAAGAACCGAGGAGTCCCGAGCAAATATTTATTTAATAACTCCTCTTAAAAATTGATAGTTATAACTAGTTAGTTAATTACTAGTTTCTACAATAATTCTTTCTTACAGTTACGTCATGAAATACATACATTAATTTTACATAATATATCATCAAATAAAAAATAAAAAAGCAGAAAATTATATATAGAATTATAGAAAATTTAAATAGAAAAATTTAAAATCAAAATTCAAGGAAACATTACTTTTCACCCATCATTGCATCATATTAGACATTACATCATAGTTAACAGACATTACTTTACCTCATCATAACACCATGTAAAGCAATTCTGATCCATCAGCTTCCCTAATATTAATTGTTCAAAAGTTTTATGCTTCAGCTACCATATAGAAGAGCATTTGAAAAAAAAAATGTCACTGAATTAGACGTTCTACAAATACGATAAAATACTTCTACAAAATTATTAACATCCCTTCCGTACAAAATCTTTACGGATAGCAATGTTACAATTAAAATTAAAAATGATTCAACCTCAATTAAATATGTCTCTCTAACTTTTTCTATTATTCAGAATTTCAAACTTTACATGTATAACTAACCGAAGTAAGGATTTCGGGTTCTTTTATTTTCACAAGGGTAAGTTATTTACATTTTATATTTAATCGGATTGTATATCAAAGGGTGGAATCAAAATTCAGCTCACCGAAGCGAAAGGCAATATTTCGCCTCAAATGCGGGTTCTTTAACAAAGAACCGAGGAGTCCCAAGCAAATATTTATTTAAGAACTCCTCTTAAAAATTAATATTTTTGCTTATGGGAAAACTCAAACTCGGGAATAAATGCTTTCCTCGGCAAACACGGAAAGCCAAGGTTTTACCTCCGCTGATATTAACATTAAACATTTCACAAATACTTTTAACATTTTATCTCGGTGAATTAAACAGGGTTTGCTATGTAGAAAATCTGTAAGAATAGCTAGTTTCTAGAATTGCTGACTTAAATTCTCTTCCGTTTTATGCCTTCCCCTGACCTTTGTATGTAAAGCCTGCGTTTTTACGACCCAGCGGGCATTTACCGTAGCCGTAAAACTTCCCCTTCTGCAGGGTTGTAAAGCCGGGCTGGAACTTTTCGAATGTTTCCGCCATGATTGCTTTTCGAGTTGCCGTTGAATTGTGCATGCGGGGAAGAAGTATTAGACGTCTCCAGAAAGAAAAAGCCCTAGGAAAAAGTAATAGATAAAGAAATGGGGAAAGTGTACCAGAACATCTTGTAATGGATGGAAATGGAGATTTTCCATGGATGCTGGCTTGGTGTTTGTCAATAATTCATTTTTTTCTTGTCTATTTCTACAATATTCCATAACATTACGTGTGTATGTTATCTCGGAAATATTTCGAAGAAATTTATTTATAGGTTTTAGCACTTCCATAAAAATAATATTTGCTCAAAAGTTTCGGCAAAATTTTATAAAAATATTTTAAAGAATGAAAACTAGAACATTTTATAAATTAAAAATGATAATTATAATATCTATATTTCCTAGAACAATCGCACATGCGCACACACATACATACATTCATGTAGCGAGACCTAACATTAATTATTAGCCAACGGCCGTACCATGCTGAATATACCGATTCTCGTTAGATCACATACAGTCACACATCATTACGCACACATACATGGGTGGGCACCACACATCATACATACACCGCGTGCACAAACACAAATTTGGGACCTGAATGGCCGAGTTATAGCGCTCTGGCGCTCGGTGCCACAGGTTTCGGGTTCGAATCCCCGGCGGTGCCATGGATGTTTGTAGTGGTTCGAATCCACTTTAAGCTGTAGGTCCCAGTCTCCTATGACTGTAAGAGCGTCATCGGAGTATAAAGTCAGGCTTCTACCTACGGGTGCTCCATCACAACAGATGCTTCCTTTTCAATCATGAGCACGTATGGGCTCGTGGGCTTGGCCAGCCAAGTGGGATAAGAAACAACAACAACATTAATTATAATATCTGTACTTGAATATATATTATGTCTCTCTTATATATATAAATGTATGTATGTACGTATGCATGTATGTGTGTTTGTTCCAGAAAGTCTTAGAAGCTCATACGCTTATAGTTTCATAAAATCAAAATTCTTTAATTCTACATAAATAAGTTTCTTAACTAAATTGACCAAATCTAAAGATTTTTCATCTGCTATAACGCGCAATGATGAATCATACCTGTTAGTGTCTTAGAGTCACACTAAAATATACGAAAAGTTTGGTAAATATATAATTGATTTTGAATGTTTCATTAAATTCTTAAGTCATCCAAAATGCTATTGCTATTATATTTAATAATAAGAAAATCTAAAAAATGGAAAAAGGGAGAGAAAGGAATTAATGTTTAAAATTATAAAAGTGAATTAGAGTTGCCGTTGAATTGTGCATACGAGGAAGAGTATTGTATTAGACGTCTCGGTCCTCTAGTAAGAAAAGCCCTGGGAAAAAGCAATAGATAAAGAAATGGGAAAGTGTAGGAGAACATCTTGCAATGGATGGAAATAGAGATTCTCTGTGGATGCAGGCAGGGTGTTGTCAATAATCCATTTTTTTTTGTCTATTTTTCTGAGCAATGATATAAAATATTCCATAACATTACGTGTGTATGTTATCTCGAAATATTGCAAAGAAATTTATTTATAGGTTTTAGCTCTTCCATGAAAATATTAATATTTGTCCAAAATTTTCTGCAAAATTTTATAAAAATATTTTAAAGAGTGAAAACTGGAAAAATTTTATAAATTAAGAAAAATAAATATCTATACTTCCTGGAACAACAAACACACATCATACATATACACATACATACATGTATATATTAAGATTATAATTATTATAATATCTTGTATATTAGAGTATATGTTATCTCTCTCTAATATATATATAAATGTGTGTGTGTGTACACACATATACATTTATACATATAGAGAGAAATATGTTCAAGTATAGATATTATAATTATTATAATATCTATACTTAATTATTATAATATCTATGTTATCACTCTCTAAATATATAAATGTCTGTATGTATGTGTATGTGTGTTTGTTTGCATATCGTATGCGTATCAAAATGCTCTTAAACTTTATCAAATACTTTTTAAATAATCGCTATATATCTTACTCATATAAAAGCAAAATACAATTATTATCTTCATTACAGTAATCAAAAGCTAAATTATATAAGTTCAGTAAGTTAGAAACAATAAAATATGCTAATATGTTTCCATAAAATTTGCTGACTATCTTAAATTTATTACTATATGATCACCTTTATAAATATCTCTTTCACTTATTTGTTTTATGATATCATTTCGAATAGCTTAAGTATATATTGTATTTGATGGTAATTGATACCATGCCATCTCTAGTTTGAATGCATAGATATATGAAATTAGAATCCATTACAGAAAATGACATTCTTGTTACCAAAATAAGCATTCAAAGATAAAACATAATTCAACTCTCACAGCCATTCCACCGAAAATTGTTCCATCTCCAAAAGTACCTCTACGCAATTTCCTAAACTAAATGGTGCAGTTGCTTTTTTTTACCTGCATTTTTACCAAAATTAAATATTGTCATCAAAAGCTGAAAACCTAAAACGACATTTCCTCTATTTCCCTGAATGGGCAAATTGTTGCATCATCAAAAAGAGATGCATCAAAAATAAAGAGCAACAGCAACATTACTTGTCCCCCAAAAAGGACGAGAACTTGAAATTGCAGCAATTGTTGCATCCCCATTATTGCCTTTTCGAGGTGGGGTGTGGAGAATCCCCGTAATCAAACTTCCAACCCCTCTTTGTTGTTGATGATGATAGTTGTTTTGCTTTGCTGGCAGAGTGCCATGTCCAACCAACCTACCATCTCCCCTTTCAGTCAGGCAATCACTTCTGCGGGATAAAAGTTGTTGGAACCCACAATTGTGACATCATTTCTTCATTGATTTCTTTTTCATCTCTTTTGTTTTATTATCTTTTCCTTTCGTGTTACTTTCTTTATTCTCTGCTTCATTCGTTTTTCTTAAGTTTCTATCTCCTGCCATTGTCTTCTTCCCTGGCCGCGGCGAAAAGATTGTGGTAGTTGCCAGATGTCAGCTAATCGTGTGAAAAGGGTTTTCCAGGTGGGAGGGGCGCTGGGCGGACACGGTTACAGGATCAGTTAAAAAAAAGAAAAGAAAGAAACCAAAAAGAAGAGGGCTTTTTGTTCTGTTGCGATGTTTTATTAATGGAGAAAAGTGGCGTTTGGTTTGTACTATCCAAAAAAGGAGTGTTAACAGACAATTATTTAGCCACGCACGATTACTTTATTGATTTTTAACTCTTTTATACATTTGAATTATTCTAAAGTGAATTTAATAGTCCAGAAAACAAGCATGGGAATTCATTTTTAACGTTTTGTGAACGTCTTCCAAACATGTTTTTCCTAAACACTATGTCGTATTCTAGTTGACAAATATTATATAATGGACAATAAAAAAATTTATCATTCTATAATCAGCCCATTTAATAATTGCATTTGTCCGTTCATTTATTTTTTAAAAATTGAATTCAAGCTTGATAATATTGTTAGTAAAATATGTATCTTTGATATTTTTTGTATGATGTTTCAGTTGTAAGAAAGTACTATCAATATTTCTTTCGGACATTATTTATGAATCAAACATGGATAAAGGATAGAAAATTTTATAATCTAAAAATCTGTCTCTGCATTTTTGGAGAAAAATTAGTTTAAAGATTAATTTTAGGTTTGTAAAATAAGTAAATAAATCATGCAAGATTTCGTCATTCCAAGTAAGCAAGAGATTTAAATTTTAATTGCTAAGTACTATTAATATCGGTTATAAAATTGTATAAAAAACATTTATGAAAATTGTTTATCTTTTCTTTAGCCGTTGCAATTTTTTTGAGGTACAACCAATAATGGTATTACGACGTTACCAACATATCTATTGTAAGTTCGGTAATTCCGAACGTGTACAGCAGGCTCAAACTGCAAGATAAACAGCATCATTATTGGACATCCATCTCCTCTGTACCACCTCGTAGTACCTTTCACCCTCTCATGGCACAGATTTATGTTCACTTTACTCAACACTATGAACAGATTTTTGGAATGGTATCATAGCCAATCTTAATGCATAGCCAATCTTAATACATAGCCAATCTTAATCATATCAATCTGTAATCCCCATGCTAATCTATTTTTATTTCTAGCAAAAATTGGTTTTATGCATTTTATATGAATCTTCTGTTTTGCACCATTTTATCTTGATTTTTTCCCTGTATTTTACATTCTTTTTACTTGACAATGTCTCGCTGCACTCCTTTTCACAGATTTTTTAAGAATTTTAATACACTATTTATCTGATTTTACTTATTGAATTTTACATGCTCTAGTAACCGACATTTTTTGCTTTTACTAAATCCATTTTACAAGAATTTAAAACGTACTATCGTTTGGCGCAGCATAGCCAAATCTGGCTCTTGTGCCATTAAACCCCAACCAACCAACCTCTGTACCACCTCGTAGTACCTTTCACCCTCTCATGGCACAGATTTATGTTCACTTTACTCAACACTATGAACAGATTTTTGGAATGGTATCATAGCTAATCTTAATGGTTGCCAGTAGAGTAGCATTACAAAAGATTCAGCCAAGAATTTGGGGTAAAGGTAGAAGGTCAAGAGTCTTAATCACTAATTTTGTTTTACGGAGACAAACCATTATTCTTAGTGTAGTGGTGTGGAGTGCTCTTTCTTATATTAGCTGATGTTTTCAAGAATACGTCTTTTAAATAATGATATGGTGTTGACATTCTGTGGTCTGTTTGCATTATCTTGGGGGAATTATCAGACCTAATAAGGCGTATTCCTGCACATAATCCTACATATTCCATGGAATTCCTCCATGCGACGATTGTCTTCCTTGGTCAACAAGGTTTTACTAAATGAAAATCGTTGGTAGGAGTATTCAGGCACCCTATAATGTCTGAAATCCAAAGCAACAATTAAGGAAACCCTGGAAGAATGTTTGGACAGGTAATATCAAGACTCTTTATCATCGCTTACTTAGCATGCATCATCTGCATGAAAACTTTCACCTGTTACTGAGACGTTGATGAGTTCAGTGTTCTTGAATTTTCAATCCTTTTATTTCTTATGTAAGCCTTTATGCATATTTAATTGCAATAAAAACAGCATATTTCCTATGCTTCATATTTTTTGATAATTTGTGTATCTTGAAAATAAAAAAATAAAGATTTAATAACATTAGATTTCTCCATAGTGTTAAATTTCTCTATAGATTTATCCATTAAATAATTTTTTAAATTAATTTTCAAATGAACTAAGATTATGATAGAGCAAATATTTCCTGTCTGTGAATGATATTTTACTTTCTCTTAAATCCTTAAAATGTTTCCTTAAAAATGTTTTATATTTTATATAAAATTATATTATTAAAAATTAACAATATTTTCTACCTATAATATTTTTGGTAGTATACATTTAATAACTATATACCTATAATACATTTGGAAAAAATTATAATAAAAATATTAATTATTATTATTCTTAAATAATATAAAAACATAAAAAATATTTCATATGTAATTTGTAGATTTTTATAGGAAAGTATATCTAATATAAAAATAATTATTTTAAATTTCAGAAACTTTAAAGAACTCGTTATATTATTCGACGAATACACAAAACTTAATGATAAATTGAATTTCATAAAACGGTCAAAATATCCAGTTGGTAATATATTTTTCTTCTGTAAAATTTAAATTAAATAGTCAACTTCATTCATTTAAAAGAATCATTTAAAAAGAAAAAGAAATGTTCCGATTTATTAATAAATTTTTATTTTGAGATTTTTTATACATCAGGTTGGACAATGAGAATTCAAAATTTTCCTTTTGGCCATAATTCACAAATTTTTGTGAAATCCATTTTTATGTGTATTTGATTTATAATTTATAAATTTTCTTAGTTATATATTATTACCCCCAAAATTATAATGAAATTTGAAAAAAAATCATAGATTCTCAAAAGTTTCTAGGTAAAACTATTAATATAAAATATTTGTGAAAATTTTGAAATTACATACTTATTTTCTTCGGATATGATATTGAAATGTAAGAGAAATATACGACTTACTCACAAAATCAGTTTTGAAATATGACTTCATATTATACTAGAAGTATTCAATGATAAATATCCCATCAAATTTTAAAAAAAAAAGAGTATCTTAAGATGTAGAACAAATCTCTTTCTTCATGCGATATTAGATCTATGGCGTTTGCGTGGTCAGGAAAGCTAAAAGGATTTTGATGTTCTTCCCTGACTTTGAGTAAAAGCTCGGTAATGTTGAAGCTCGTAGTTCAAGTGGAACAGAAAAAGTTTAGTTTAGAATTTTCTGCCTGCTATGTTTTCACTCCAGGGAACTTTGTTTAGTTTACTTTCGACACTGCCGTATTTTCACTCCACTTTTTATGAAACTTTTGCACCAGCGGAATTCCATATACTATGTTTCTCAATCCCAACTTTTCTTTCAATATTCAACTTTTTTTTTGTCAGCTGGGGGTAATGCGATTTCCAATCTTATAGAAAAGTGCAATTTTAAATCTAAGAATATGAACAGAAAAATAAAATTAAGTTAATATTGCAAATTGCACCGTTTTTGCGGATTATGTTCACTGTAAGATTTTAACAGCGAGGATTGTAAGTAGCACGTTTCTTTGAATTAAACAGAAGAAAGTAAAGTTTGCTGTAAATGGTATTTTGTTGGCTCGTATTTCGACATCTTCGGAACTGAGAAAAATTTGCTGTTTACATTTCAGAAATATGACGCATAATTAAAAGAGTAATGATCCACCATGCGTTCCGACTAAATCTATAACCTTGAACTCAAAGGTAATAGATTTTCTTTCAAGGACGGGTTGACCTTTATGTTAAATTTTGGACTTTGTACATTCCTGCAAAAGATGGGTTGCCCCTTACGTTAGACTTTGGACTTTGCACGTTTTTCTTTTTGCCCGTTAGACTTTGGAATCAATAACTGGAGAGGGACAAAGAGAAAAAGGGAGTGTGCAGAGTCGAGCTCAGGGTTCCAGGCTGTACTGAGAGTACAAGAATCGAGGGTAAAAAAACCCTTAAAAAGCTGTTTTTTAAGATTAATTTATAAATATTCATTATATAATTGTGTGGTATGTGTTGCAGTTATGCTGTGCTGACTTTGCAATTTTATTAAATATGTCAGTATATCACGCCCTAACTTTTACTAAAAGTAAAGCCTAATTGCAATGCTTTGACATGAATATAGTTACAGAAGTGTACGATGCGGTGCAGCACAAGTTACGCCATATGTTAATTCTATTATATACACCCCAAACAATAGAAAATTAAGAGGAAGGGGAATAACAATTTAAACTTTCAAACTTTACATCTATAAATGCTTTTTGAATTTTAAAAACTTAAATTTTCGTAAATGCAGGGAATAATTTTTTTCCAATATTTCTTTACAGCATTATTGTCCGAATTGTGTTTTTTTTAATAAAACAAAGTAGATACTGATGTAATTCTGCTTTATTAAGTTAATTTTTGACTGTGAATTTTTTTTTTATTCTGCCATTAAATTCGTGAAAAATTATTTTTAGAGCATTGAATAATTATTTTTTTAAATTCGTAAATTACTGAAGAAGACATGCTTAATTTTTGCTCTTAGCTTGATTATTTACAATAAAATAATATTTAAATTATCTTACTGTAAAAATATTTCAATAATAATTTATTCAATAAATATTATTATCTTTTTAATCATAAAAAATACTACTATGTGAAATATGGTTAGAAATATTTTATTATTCATTTAAAAAAATTTGAATTTAGAAAATATGAATTACACGGATAAAACTTTTAATAAGAGATTTTCATTTATTACATTATTTTTTTTGTGATTTAGAATAAGAAATTCGTTAATAAGTTAAAAGGAATATTAAGTTATTTCTAAATGTATTTAGGAACAAAATTTTAACAATTATGCAAAATGATTAGATTAACTATATTTATAGTTGAATTTTGAATAAGTTTTTAATTCATTTTATTATATTTTATAATATTCATCGCTTAGATATACCATCTTCCAAAAAATAATAATAAATTAAAATATTAACTTTTGAGCTACGATGTTAAATAGAAAGAATTTTTACATAAAAACCGGAAATATAAAAGGAAAAATGCTAAAAGCCTTTATGTAGTTTCATAATTTTTTGTATTAAATTATATTATAAGTATCTTTAACTTTTAATTTTTATTTTAATTCTAGAATAACTGAGTGCAAAACAGCAGATATCCTGTTCAAAAAAAGCAATCTTTTGATATATATATATATTATTTCATAAAGTATTCTATTCATTTATTTTAAATCGAGTTAAAATTTATAATTATGTCCTCCAGTAAAATGTTCGTTACATTAACCTGGTAAAATATTTTTGAAAAGGATTTTTTCAGCAATTATATTTTCAAATATAGTTTCATCTTCTTAATTACCTTACGAAAAAATGTCAATAAATTTTACTCAATACAATTTCTCGTATTTCTCGTATTTTAGAATAAAACTTATTGATACAGTATATATTTTTAAAAGTATTTTATTAGAGATGAAAATATACATTATAGAGTTAATGCTATGAATAATTCAAAATTGATGCATGATATAAAGTATAATTTAAATTAAGAAATGTTATCGTTTTATTATTTTTATATTGTTTTCTAATTATTTTATCAATAATTTGTGACAACTAGAGGTAAAAATTCAAAATAAGGGAATTGGTATGAAATAGTTAAATAAATTAGATAATTTTTCTGGGAAAAAAAATTGATAAAACTCTTGTAGCACTGGAAGAGTTGTAGCATTTCGTTCCCAGGAGAGAGGAATATAATTTTTTAACAAGTAATAACAACCTACCACTAAAATTTTACAAAAGACAAGCAGTATTGTGGATAGTTATATTACATGCAATTAGTGCTTTGTACTAATGAGAACAACCTGTGACTCAAATCTGTTAGCAGATATTCGGTACCATGTATAATGAAACAATAATCGAATGTTTATGCGACCTTCACAGGTCGAAACATCTACAAATTGAATATGAACTATACAATGAGTTGTTCCATCGTGATTGGTGATAGACGACCAGTTGAGAAATGTCTACTCCAATGAGAAGTGACGGAAGCTGACCCTCTCTCCTCTTGACGGATTGTATAAAAGGTGATTTTTGGTGAAGAAAAGAGAGAGTTCTGCGGCAAGTCGACGAGAATAATGTTTTTCTTTTTTCTTAAAAGGATTGAACTGACTAGAGTTTCCGCCTGATTACAAAGTGAGCCACTTGTGATTTCGCCTTGTGGTAATTAAGGTCTGCCGCAGATCGATTGGACTAGATTAGTGACTACCAGTTGAGACCGTCTTTGAGAACTGTGAAAATCTCCGTCCTTGGAGTGAAATGCATCTGTGAATCAAATATAAATCTTTATTTTTCCCTTTTTTTTTGTAAATAATAATTTGTAATATATAGAGTTCTTGTAAATAGTAAATAGAAATTAATATGCTTGTAAATAGAAATTAAAATGTTACCATGAACCTGACAGTGGCAATCTTCTTGAAGTTGTTATAGATCTAGTATAGGTCGAGACGTTACATTCTCAACAAGGATAAAACATTTGACATAAAACGCATTTGCTTGTCAAATACAAAAAATAAAAATTCTTGTATTATGTTGAATTATAAACAACTAATTTCATTATATATCTATTCATAAGTAGTTCTCCAAATCCAAAGTTTTTAGTAAGTTTTAAAAATATTAAATAAGAATGTTAAGCGAAAAATATTTCAGAAAAATGTGGCTTAACTTGAGTAGCATTACATCCTTTGTTAGTGAATCTTACATTGTGCATTGAATGACAGTTACTGTATTTTTCGAATTGATTGCAAACTTTATGGTTTTTGGCCAGTCGGAAGTTGTCTTTGTTGGTAATATCAAAGGAAAAATGCTCTGAGATCCAGCCTTCTTTAGGGCTGTTGATCTATTTGAAGTTTATTAAATAAATCCTATTTTTTAACTCTTATAGAAGTATAATATATTTCTATGAATCATTTCTTATTGATAAGAAGTTTTAGTAATATTTTTTAAATTTTTATATGAAATATATATTTTTCTTTTATTTAAAAGTATTACTTATGATTGAGGGAACTATTTTTCAATTTGAAGTATTATTATAATTTTCATGTTTGACAGTGTTATATATTGTTATATTGAAATCCTAGAAGTTTAGGATTTTAATATAATAATATATAAATTTTAAGTTTTATATTTAAGTTTTCCTGTCATTTAAAATTTGTATTGCATCTTCAATTTGCATTTTACTAAAAATTAATATCTGCTTAAATTATTTGTAAAGCATTATATTAATACCATTTTATTACTAAATATTTTATAAAAAAATTATTGTTATGAATTTAAAAAAATATACTCGTACTGTGATATGAAAAGCTATCTTTTATTAACCTATTTCGTTTATTTATTATTATTACTTTAATATTTATTATTTCTTTATTATTCTTTTTATTTATTATTTATTTACTTATTTCTTTATTATTTATTATTTCTTTATTATTTATTATTCTTTATTATTTTATTGTTAATAATATTTCAGAAATATTATAAATAATATGTACTGTCACAGCCAAGTTGTAGTATCATTTTTTAATTCATTTTATTTACTTATTTATTCTATCTCAAAACATTATTCGATTACTTATACATTTTATAGAATAAAAACAACTATAAAGGAATTTTAAAATATATAAAAATTGAAGCTAAAACAATTTTTTAGTAGGAAAGAACTAATTACATTAACAATAGATTTGACAAATTTACATATTTTCTTTAATGAAAGAAACACATTTCATATTTCTATTTGTAATTCTTTTTTAATTTGTTCAAAATAAATATTTAAGAAATGTAACTGAATTCTAATCATCAATATTAATTTTTAAATAAAAGTCTACTCAATTTATGTGTAACTAACCGTTAAAGTTACATTATAATTATATTCTATTTAAGCACAAAGGAAAAATTTAATTCCAAAATACAATACACTTTTTTTTTCATCCTTTAAACATAATAACAATGATAATATATTTAAATTGATTCTTTCTTACCACGCTCAAACCTTTGTTGAATACTACATATAAACAAATAATACATTTAGTTGAATTACTCCTAAAAGAAATCTGAATTATTTTTTTCTGTGAAATTCTTTTCGTACTAAAGACATATATGATAATTCTTCACGAATATTCTTCAATTAGCATCATTACAACATAACTATAGCGAAAATGCATGCAACCAATCTTTTATGGAATCATTAAAAACATTCCTTTTTCTAGTTCCATTATAGAGATCTAATGATTACCATTCTTCTTCCAAGCAAGAATATATTAAAATAATTGCAGAAACCGAAGCATATTTTTCCTTTTCTAAACTATTCCACGAACAATGAAGTCACTAGGTACCATCTTTAAGAACTTTTAGATTTTATTTATGAATCCATTTAGAGATATGCGTTTCGAGAATAATCTCTCTTAAATGATGTTTGCAAATTGAATAAAACTCAACGATTAATCATCAGACGGTTGGTTTTAATAACATATTTCGTTAGCCATTGGTTTTTCATAACATATTTCGTTTATTTATTATTATTACTTTAATATTTATTATTTATGCATTACAGTATTTGTAATATATCAAAATATTATAAATAATGAGCATTTTCCCAACCAAGTTGATTTATAAATATTATTTTAATTCATTTTATTTACTTATTTATTGTATCACAAATTTACTTATTTATTGTATCACACATTAGTTTACTTTATAGTTTTTTTTATGCAATAAAATATATTAAGAATAGTAGATATAATAGATTTGTGATGTAATAGATTTGTGAGCAGAAATAAATGTATTGTTTTAGCTTCAATAATTTTAAAATATCTAAAATTATTGAAGCTAAAACAATTTTTATTACCAAAGTACTAATTACTTTAACAATAGGTTTCACAAATTTACATATTTTCTTTTATGATAGAAACACATTTCACATTACTGTTTGTAATTCCTTTTTAATTTCTTCAAGTTAAATATTCATGAAATTTAACTGAATTCTAATCACCAGTTTTAATTTTTAAACAAAACTCTACTCAATTTATATGCAACTAACCGTTAAAGTTACATTATAATTATATTCTATTTAATCACGAAGGAAAAATTTAATTACAAAACACAATACATTTATTTCTGCTTCCAATAAACATAATAATATATTTAAATTGATTCTTTCTTACCACGCGCAAACATTTGTTGAATACTACATATAAACAAATAATACATTTAGTTGAATTACTCCTAAAAGAAATCTGATTTATTTTTTCTGAGAAATGCCTTTAGTACTAAAGATATATATGATAATTCTTCACGGAATTTCATTCTTCAATTAGCATCATTACAACAATGGCAAATGGGCATGTAACCATTATTTTATGGAATCATTAAAAACATTCCTTTTTCTAGTTCCATTGTAGATATCTGATGATTACCATTCTTCTTCCAAGAAAGAATATATTAAAATAATTCCAGAAACCGAAACATATTTTTCTTTTTCAGAACTATTCAGCGTATAATGAAGTCACTAGGTACCATCCTTAAGACTTTTCCATTTATTTATGAATCCATTTAGAGATATGCGTTTCGGGAATAATCTCTCTTAAATGATGTTTGCAAATTGAATAAAACTCACCGATTAATGCATAAGACGCCATAGAGGTTTTGAAAAAGGTAAAAATTCCTTTTGGTACTTTAGATATTGTTGAGATAGCAGTAAATAACTGTATGTCTTTTATTAAAAATGCAGTTATGGTTATCAAATGGTTCTCATTAGGAATGGGAAAATACATTTAGAACTGGTATTTGTAAAGAATATTTGTGAAATAAGTAATCCAAGTATGTAAATGCATTTATTTTGAAATATTATTATAATTAATATTTATTATAAATATTTATACTTAATATTATTAATTATTATAATATTAATAAATATTAATGGCTAGCTTTGAAATTCAAGTAATAAATTGAAAGGATTATTATTCTTTATTATGACTATTTATTGCATTGTTACTGATATTATTGGTTGTGTTAGTCGCTTGCTGGCGACTAGTTGTGTCCGGATGTAATACAAATCTCTCTTTCCATTTATATTAGTTTTACAATACTTTACACTTACAATAATTTGATACATTTTGCACCCTGTGCCTTTTTTACTGTATAAGTCCTATCTTGTACTTAATAATCGCAAACACATAAAATACGGCCCCTGACTGTATTTCCAGCTCGGACGCTCCTAGCGTTCTCTTCGTGGTCTGAAGATCTAACCGCATGTCCTTACCACACTGGACCACACAGTTAAGGTCACAATTACTGGTCACAGGCGCGACCTCTCGTGGCTATAATAATAATTAAACCTTACAGTTGTAATTGATTGAAATGGTTAAAAGTTTCTATTAGTGTTTTCGATATAAATTCAAATTCATTTTGTTTTATATTTGGTAAAGCAATAGAACTGGACTGTATTTAGAACTGATATTTTTAAAAGTTTTTTTATGCAATAAGTAATCTATGCATATCAATAATTTTATTTAAAAGGAAAATTTAAACTTTATATTGATATCAAATGATTTAGAGAAATGAATCCATTTGTTTAATTTTTTAAATAAACTACACTTCTTTAATGCTTGTATATTAATAAATATTTAATTATTAATATACAAATTATCTTTAAAATTCATGTAATAAATAGAAAGGATTGATTATTTATTGCATTGTCAAAACTATTATTGGTTGTAATTGATTGGTTAAATAGTTTTCATATGATTTAAGATGAGGATGATGATAATTTCGTATGATTTGAGAATTTAAAACGATGAATTCCATGTAAATTCAAATCAATTTTGTTTTTATATTTTGTAAAGTAAATTTGAATTAATGTCTTTTTGAAAAATTTTTTAGAAGAATTCATTATGTATATGGGACAAAATGTTTAAGATTACTCTCATAATTTTCAATAGTTTTATAAATTGTTAAAAATCTCAAGATAAATTATTTCAAAAATCATAAATTAATAAATAATATTTATGTTTCTACTGAAATTTCAACTTTCGTTGCTACAAATTGAATAATTAAAAAGAAGTTAGCGTCACGGAAAATAATGTTTTCCTTTTTTCTGTTCCGAAATTTAAACATCGTCTATTCTTTTATTCAACATTTGTATATTCTTTTATATACTAGCATGTCATAAATGAAATGTGTAAATTTATTCTGTAAAGACCTACTAAATTCTAACGTGAGAAGATAATGAATCACCAAATTTCTAGCGTCTGGAGAAAATTTAAGAGTCATTTATAGTTGTATATAGTTAACAACTTTGAGGAATTTAAGAAATTCCTCAAATTATTAAGTTTTAATTATAATCTATTACTAACGATGTACAAGCATCAATGTTTTAATTATTTATATTATTTTAAATATAGAAGTAACAAACATATGAGTGTAATGCATAACAATAATATAAACCCTAATTCTTTTTCATTCAAACACTTTTAACAAATTAAAAACCGCTTAAGATACTGAATTTTTATGTATTGCTGTAATATTTTTCAGATTTCAATAATATTTGTTATTGGATTAAGTCATTTAATACTGAATATTTCTGCAATATATATGTTTTAGCACAATTTATTCTGTAGATAGTAATAGTAATAATATGAAAATATAATTGATTTTCTACAGAAATTTTAATGTTAACATTTTCACATCTATCACTTTCGGAAATATTATATTTTTAAAATTTCGGTTCGAATAATCTTTGTAAGAAATCAATATAAAGTTTAAAATAATAAGCAAATATATTTATTGTTTTTATTTTTATCAAAGCCATTTTGTTATTATAGTCCAGTTATATTGTTAGTTTTTATTTATTTTTATCTTTGTTTCATTTTTTTTTCAATGTGCCATTTTATGTGAAAAAAATAAAATAAACCCAAAATATACTTATTTAACGTCAACAAGTGTGGTATCGTAATCGTTCAGTAGTAGAGATTATGGGTCTAGTTCACAAATAAAATTGCTTAAAATGGAGCTTTTTTGCAAGCTTGTTCTGTCAGTATCATCATATTTGATGGGTATTCCATATTTGAGAAAATAAAATGATCTTATCATTGTTAGAAAAATACTCATAAAGCTTTTCTCTCACTAAATCTGTTACTTCTTTGGCTATTAGTGAATGCCATCATTTTATGTGCAGGCATGATCAAACATAAAATTTTACTTCCACAATTCTATTTATAAAAAATATTTTTTTAATAATTTAGAATATTAGAAACATTTTAAAACAAATCGAATTTAAATCTAACAAAAATTACGGCTGCAGTAATAAAATATATTATTGTCAACAGAGACCATTTATTGTGTCTCAATGTTTCAACGTGATTTTCTAAGTTTCTGATTTTTACACTAGGTTACAAGATTATTAAAATATTATGACTGCAGAGTTATAAAAGGCAGTAGATCTATATTCTGTGAATCTCAGTTTCGTTAACAGGACTAATAAATTTTTACACACATCATGGTAAAAATTAAAAATTTTATAGATATTTCTTATTTTTAAAAAATATTAAATTGTAAGATATATTTATAATCTGAAATTTTAGAATAAACATATTATTTACCTTCTATTTTATATAAAAACTTCTATATTTTATATTTCAAAAGTTGTCTTGTGAGAAACAAAGTACAAACTTGTAATTTTTTTTTAATTTTGTTTTTTACCAATTTTATGTTATTTCAAGAAATATATGAATAGAATTTAAAAACTGAAACAGATTTCTCAACTTCATTACAAAAAAATACTAAAATTTCACTCGAAATTGAGTAAAACTTTATTATATGTCATAAAAAAAATATTGTAAAACAATGAATTTCAGAATCCCAAGATACTAGTCCTCTTAAAAAAAGTTTTTTTATGACATAAATTTTAAAACAGCAAGATTATTTTTCAGAAAATACCTCTTGATAGTGAGATACACTTTATATTTCAGAAATTAGTAAATTTGTTTTCCATAGGATATTCATTACTTTTCGTTGATAAACAAGATATAATAATCATCAATAATAATAATAATCAAGAATAATCAAGATATTTTAAGTACAAAATGCATTAATTAAATTAATTAAATGCATCAATTAATTATTGTTTTTTGTAATTCTTTGCAGCCGGGGAAGCAGCGTGCAGGGATAGGGAATTCAGATGCGATGATGGCCTCTGCATCAACGTCGACTGGAAGTGCGACGGAGAGAACGACTGCGACGACATGTCGGACGAGAGGGACTGTCGTGAGTATACATATGTATACATATTAGTATATGTAATATAATATAGAATATGTAGCATATTTTTGAGTTTAAATTTAATAATATAGGTTACATTTATTACACATTAATTTAGTACGAATACTTTTAAATGCATTAAACCTAGATTTGTGTTTAATATTTTAATTGGGGAAATTTATTATTTTGATATAATACTATTTACCTTTTCTGGAATAGGATATAATAAATACAAAATTTTATTATTTATTAAAAACATATTTTGAAATATTATCTCTTTATTTAAAAAAATATTGGGTGGTTAATATTTATAGCGTTATATCAATGATATTATTGTTAGTATTCAAACAGATGAAATTACGTAAGAAAAATTAAAAAGTTTAATTCCTGACTCGTGGCTCAGTAGCAACGTGCGCCGCTGGTGAGCATTAGGGCTGAGGTTCCATCCTCTTGCGGCATTGTTGTAGACACTGTTTCAAAAATCAAGGAAATTCGATGGTGTTTAACATCTTGCCTCGTGAGTCGGACTATCTGATGGAAGTTTTGAAGGGTTTTCTCCTATATGATACGCACATGTGGGGTAGTTCCACCCTCAAAGTCCACCTGAAAAGCTCTGCCCTCCTTCTTCAGTGACACGGCACCAAGTCAGACTTCTACCTACTGGTATTCCATCACAACAGAAGCTGTCCCGTTACCTCCTTCCAAGAATAGACTACTCAAAGGATGTCCATTCCGCACAGGAGGACACTGAGGATAACAACATAGATACAACAACAAGAATTTTTTAAGAGGATATATCTTATGTATATATATATATATTTCAAATATTGATGTACTTTACGAAATCAATCCTCTATAAACCTCCATTTGCAATAAAAGTGAAATTATAAAATTTCTAAGCATATTCAAATGTTTTTCGCCAATCACAATTGACTTCATAGTGCTATAGTATTATCATTTAATAGAGAAACTTATTCATTTAAAACACCATAGAAATGTGTTCAAACTTTTAGCACTTTATTCTGATATATAACTACGCCTACGTTGGGCTGACAGTTCTACCCAGTAAAAAGTTAGCGTCACGGAGCCAAGTCAGATTTTTACCTATGGGTACTCCATCATGACAGAAACTGCCCTCCCACCCTTCCCCTTCTTCCTTGAAAACACACGGGTTCATGGACCAGGTCTACATGTTTCTGTCTACCAAGTGGGATAAGAAACAAACAAAACATATATGTAGCTTAACAAACAAATGTTAAGTATAGAAATTTGTTTGATAACGTTGCAAAATATAATATAATATATTTAATATTCATATTAAAAATCAAAAAGGTGGAAAATATGAATCCCAATCATATTTTCCACCTTTTTGATTTTTAGAACTTGAACAGTTATTGATAAGTATTTAAAACGCCATAAGTTTAAATTTTATACTTATTTAATCATTCTATTTCTCATCCCAAATTATTCTACATATTTTAACATAGTATTTATCTGACAAATTGTAAAAAAAAACACGATAAAATACTAAACTGTTACAGTATTCTTACTAGTCTGCACATAATTCAAACGATTCCTGTGCATTCTTTATTTTACTGAAATGTCAGTTTTTTCACTTTTTTGATTTTTAAAATTTGAATCAGGTACTGATTAGTATCTAAAAATCTCTTAATTTAAAATTTTTAATTAATTTAAATTCCCATTTACTCCATCCATGAGTACACAGGGTTCCTTGGATTTGGCCTAGATGTTGCTGTCGACCAAGTGGGATAGAAACAAACAAAACCTATTTATAGCTTAAAAAATAAATGTTAAATATATAAATTTATTTTCATAGAATGTGTTGCAAATTAACAGGCATTTTCATCCGCAAAAAAGCGTTGCAAAATATCAGAAAATATTTCTCCAGGTACTGATTAGTAATAATTCATTAATTTAATTTTACTGTTATTTCATCATTCTATTACTTATCCCAAAATATTCTGCAAATTTTAACATAGTATTTAGCTGACAAATCCAAAAAATAAAGCACCATTATATACTAAACATACTGTTACATTATTATTACTAGTCTGCACATAATTCTAATGATTCCTGTGCATTTTTCCAGAGATGCCCGAATGCAGTGAAGAGGAGTTCCAGTGTAGAGCCGGGAGATGTATCAAAAGTCAGTGGCGTTGTGACGGCGAGTTTGACTGCGCAGACAACAGCGACGAAGATGGATGCGGTAAGACAACCCCCAATCATCTCACCCTTTCACGCTTATTGGATTTCTAATCTCAGAATCTGCGAATAATAAAATGAAACACGCCTTCCTTTTAATTCTTTTAATGAAGTTCCCGAATTAGACTTGTTAATGCTCAAAAAAATAAATAAATAATGATCATTAATCATGGAAGTTTTTGTATAAATAAATATTTTCGTCTCTAAGAACTCAAACATTAATGACAAAAAATGAAAATACTTTTTACATTCATAAAAACATTTTTTTTAAAAATATTTTAAGTGAAAAGTATTCTTTGGATGTTTTACATTAGTAGAATTATTTGATTTATGTTTAAATGTATAGTATTTTATGTGATCTATTTTATATTTGCGCTATTTTTAATTCCTACGCTTATCAAAATCTATTTTTCCAATATTTTAAAGTTGCTGTAACATATTAAATTAATTTATATATTTGAGCATAAACTTTTATTAGAAAGAAAGATCAGTTGAAATCAATAATTAATTGAACAACTAATTAAATATTGCATTTAAATAAGGGGAAAATTCCTTTGGAAACATACATACATTTTTAATGTCTGATATATAATATATATACATACTATACAGACTTGTTCTTACAATTAACTTTTAAAGCTTTAAAAACTGCTGAGCCTTTTTTTAAAATTGGTATCAATTTAAATATATTATCCTTATTGTTATGTTTAATACGTGAAAAAAAAAATGTTTTAAAGTTAAATTTTTCCATCTTGCTTAAATAGAATATAATTATAATGTAACTTTAACGGTTAGTTGCGTATAAATTGAGTAGACTTATATTGAAAAATTAAAATATGACTAATAAACATGTTACATGCATTTCTTTACTTAGAAATGCAAACAATAAGTTCTTGTTTTATTAAAAAAATTAAAAATTATTAGCTAACCATATATTACCGACTACTTAAACAAAAAACCAAATAATCCATTGTTGGTCAGTACAGGAAACAAAGGGTGATTACAATTATCTTTGAGAGTTTTGTATTTTGTGACTTTCCAATAAAAATTCACAATTTTTATGTTATTATTTACAAAAATTATTAAATATTCGTAAATTGCAGTTAACAAACTTTTATGTGGCATCATTGCAGCCGTACCAGTTACATTTTGAATTATCATAGTGGCAGAATTAAAAATAAAAACAGCCGGTCCACAAGTACGTACTTTGTACTTTAAAATCATGGAGACAAAGATAATTAGGTACTAGAATCTTCCATCAAGTAGAGTGTCGCATCTAATTGCTATTGCCTTATTAAATTCTTAGAAAGGAGAGCATTTATTCCAAACCTTTCATACAGTCATACATAACATTGTATTTTCTGCTGGTTGGTTGATTTCTTGGAGGCAAAGGCATTTATGCAGAATCACCACAAAGTCACACATGTCATGTCTTACTACTGCTTTCCTTTTCTTCTGGCTGTCTGAGTTCTTGAGCGCGATAAACATATTCCTACGATGTGTTTGGATATTCCTATTTTAATACAGGGCGTCACCAGTTTCTTGAAACTGCTTTAACCAATGTCGGATAAAATCATTATAAATACCTTTTTATACGTGTACCGGAAGAAATGTTGAGTAGTGGTAACTATATTAGAAAAACCATAATACCTGAATTGCTTTTGTTTGCCATTTTTAATTTTGGCTTAATAATTATCCATTGTTCGATACCACGATGACAGCATTGTTGTTATTTAAAAGTTTTTTAATTATACTTTACGGTTCTATTGTCATTTTGTCGTCATATTTTTACTCGAAAGTTATGCGGTATAGAAATATTCTTTATATTTTATTCCAAATAATTTAATTGCTTTATGAAGTTAAATTGCATAACTTTATTGTTAATATTATAACTTTATTAATTCCATAAATTTTTTAAATTTATTTTTCCAAGTCACTTTTCTATGCAAATGTAATTATGTAATCTGCTGTCATTTTTTAATCATGTTTTTATTCGAAAGTTACGAAAAAAAGTATTCTTTATATTTTATTCCAAGTAATTACATTGGCTTACATTTAAATTGCATAACTTTGTTAATGTTATAGACTTATTAATTGCATAATTTTTTTTATTAATTTTTCCAAATCAATTTTCTATGCAAATGAAAAAAAAAAGAAAGAAAAATAAAAACACTACAAAGATTTGTTTAACAAATTCGAGGCATTTGGAAAAAATGCAAAAATTTTGTGCACTGTGAAAATGTATGAAATATTTTCATTGGCTAATTATCATTTATATTTAATGATTAGATATATTTTTTGTCTTTTTTAATTGCTATTGATTTGAAATAAACACAGTAAGGTAATCAAACAAAAAATAATATAAGTTTTTCTTCACAGTAAAAAAAACCACCCCTAAAGAAATTCAGTAGGTTATATTATTTCATTGAGACTGTCCTTCCAACAATTATATTTTATCCTTTCTTTCCTATTCAGGTATCATTTATCATGTACATCTGCTTTATTTCTGTTGATGAGAATAAACGAACATGTAATGATCCCTATGTTCTTTTCTTCCCATGAAAGCAATATTAAATAAAAGGGTTTTAGCTTTTATTTCATAGGAGGGTCATTTTTAATATGAAATAAGTTATTCCTGTAATTTGCATATGAAAATTATTAGGGATCATAAAGGGACTGTATGGAAAGTCACTTGATAGTTTTTTTTTTTTTTTTTTTTTTTTGAAATCTCCAGTAAAATGTAACGATTACATTTTATTCAGAGGGAGAGGGATGTCAAATGTAAAATTAGAATTTAAATCATTATATATATTCGTTAATAAGGAAATATTTTATCAATATATACATGACATATTTAATTATATAATTTAAGCATATATTTGTGATTAAATATCACTTTTATATTTTTTGGTCCAACAGTCTTGAGGATTTTACATTTGATTGGTTTAGGATTTATTTACTTGTTTGTGGAAAATTATGGAAATAATGTAAATATAAAATGGTATAAATAATATGTCTTTTTTTATACTTTACTTTTATCAGAAGTTAATTAACCTCAGATACGTTCTTCTTCTTCTTCAATGGCGCGACTGTTCCCTGATGGGCCAAGACCTTCTGCCTACTGGCAGATTAAGAAACATGAGGTTTTTTTCCTCTTTTACTGGGTAGAGTTGTCAGCCCTACGCCCAACAGTCACATTAGCAGTTTAAAAGTGGATTCCGAACTATTACGAACAACCACGTCACCACAGCGCCGGGTGAACACAATACCTGTGGCATCGAGCACCAGATCGCTAGTCACTCGGCCATCAAATCATAGATGTCATCTATACAGTATCAACCAGGTATCTGAATATGTATAAAATATACTGCGATAATAAGAAACAAATATGAGTCTTAACGTCTGAGAATAATGCTGGTCCATGGTTCTGTAGCCCAAAGGTTTTCCCCGTGCACATGTTAAAACTACATGACAACTGTGGTACAGAGTGCCAGTCACTCGGCCATCAGGCCCCAGATATATCATCAATGAAAATATTTTAATTTATAATCGTATAATAATTAATGATTATTTAATTAAGGAAAATATACAATGTCCTGTAACTTTGCTGCGAGGCAGCACAGAATGAAATTTTAAACTTGCATTCTAATTTAAGGCTGCTAAAAACTGTTCTAAATATTATAAAAGTCTGGTCTCTTAGCCTGGTGGTAATATTCACTAAGGTTGTGCGCTAGAGAATGTGGTTTAATTTCCACTAATTATTCGCTTAATAATCACTGGGGCCAGGTGAAAATTGACTAGCGCTCTGGCATTCGATGCCACAGGTTTTGGATTCGAGTCCTGGCATGGCCATAGATGTTTGCAGTGGTTCGGAATCCACTTTAAAGAGTCCCGGTCTAATAGGACCATAGAATGTTGGACGTAGGACTGACAACCCTATCATGCAAAAAAAAAAAAACATCTCTTGTCTTGAAATCTGACAGTAAGCAGACGGCCTTGGAGCACCAAAAGGTTGTTTCACCAATGAAGAAGAATCACTACTTCAATAAAACCGATAAACTGGATGGCTAAACTTGTAACAGTTTCTCACATCTTCTTTTGTAGTACCTAGTTGGAAGTTTTTGTAGTTTGGCAAATATTTTACTGTTTGGCTATGGCTACCTCGTAAAAATAACGTTATCAAGTTATCCTTATCGCAAACTTCTTACGTTACACTTTCATCCTCATCACCACTATCATGAAATTATATAAGTTTCATTTAATGTTTCTGTGGATCAAATGGAATACGTAGTAAGAAATATATATTGTACACAAAATATCCGCTCTACAAAATCTCTCAGAACAGAGAATCAATAGTCATCTTCCAAAAGAAAGTAGTTAAAATACATGGTTCTCATTCCACTAAATTTAAAACTTTCTATCTTCATTGTAATAAAACTAATGCCACAATCTCTTGGGAAATCAGTAGAAATTTATGTTTCCACTCACATGCGCAGAAAGAATATAAACTTTCTCCAGATATTTTATTCCAACTTTCATTCAGAAAAATTTATTTCTACACTAAAATGTTTCCTTTGAACATGTAAGAGTTAAGTAATTGCTTTTTAATTTATGAAAATGAAATGTGTACATGCATATTTTTAAAAAAGAATAATCATAATGTCATATATTTTAAAGTCTGTGTTTTTAATAAGCTATTCATTTTAATTTATATTAAAAATGTACAACTAAGACCTTTGTAGTTCAACAAATAGTTCAATGTTCTTTTTCTGTAAATCTCATTTGAATATTAAAAGGCAAGAAACTGGCAACTCGAGCCAATGATATATAATAATCCCTGCAAGAGGGAAACCATAACGTATTTTCCCTATCGGATGGGGAAAATGCATCAGATTGAAATTGGCTGAGGCAAGATCTCATTTAAAATCGGTATAAGTCAGTTTAGAAATTACATTATATATGAGTAATAGATTAATATGTGAATTGTATGTATGGACAGGTGTTGCTGTGTTAATTGTGTTAAAATAAAATAGTGAAAAAGGCAGATTGGAGTCATATTTGAAAGGACAGAACATCTTACAAGGATGAATACCTTATCTTCGTACAAGGACGAATCTTTTTTAGCACCCAAGAACTTGTTTTTTAATCATGAGTGAACATGATGTGGTTCTGGTTAGGGATCCGTGAAGATATCCGAAAATGAGGACCAAGCAAATAAATTTCCATTATAAATTTTGACGGAAAATGGCACTTTGGGCCGCTTAACTCTCGAAATGATTCA
Source organism: Caerostris darwini (assembly GCA_021605075.1). Classification (NCBI taxonomy): domain Eukaryota; kingdom Metazoa; phylum Arthropoda; class Arachnida; order Araneae; family Araneidae; genus Caerostris; species Caerostris darwini. Next base: position 187,794 of record BPLQ01008122.1, read on the forward strand.
TGAATAATGTTAATCCACAGGAATTTTCTGTAGAATTTGTCTTTTGATGGAAGTGTTTCGTAGTATGGATTTGAATCACTTTTCATGTTTTGGGTTGGGATTTTAAACATTTGTATTTCCAATGGTACATAAGTACTCGTAGTGATTTGATCAATTCCTCCTTTTTGAAGTTTCATATTTGTCACTTTTGGCATTTTTGAGTGTCTCTTGAGCTGTATAGTGCTTCTTATTGTATTTGGAATACTTCATTCTTCATTTACGACTATAATTTTAAACTTTGACGGATTCTTTTGGCTACTGAATGTGATAACGTTTCTTGTAGAATTGGGAATACTTCATTCCTCATTTACGACTACATTTATTTTACTTTTGTATATTATTTTAGAGATTCTTGAACAATTCATTCTTCATGAAGTTCTAGATCTATTCAACATTGCTATAGTCATGTGGGTATTGAATTTGGCCCTTCTTATAGTATTCCAATCTATTGCTTCATATATATCGTGCAATATTCAACATTGACGTATTCCTTAGTATATTCATCCGTTCTTGAATGTTCACACATGATTAGTTGAAACTTGCCGAGCAGATTTCCTTCTTTTAGTGAAATAATTTATCCATAATCTATTATTATTTTTTTTTTGAAATTGAAGTCCGAAATTTCAGCAGTGAGAGTTTTTCAAAACATTTTATAAAGAGATATATATAAGTTTTCTTGGCGTTGTAATCTGACCATTTGTAATAAATAAATTTTACAGTATTTTTTGAATATTTAAAGTTAAGAAACATCACTCTAAAGAGAAAATATACGAGGATACACATTTCACAAAAATGAAAGTGGCTATTTTATTCAATTAAAAGGTTTCTATTAAAAATGCTGAGATGAAATTGATTAATTTTCGCCATATTTTTGCTGAAAACTTTAGTTTAAAAAAAAAAAAAACTGGTAAAGTGCCAAAGAAAAAACATTCTTGAGTGCCAAAAAAGATTCTGAGAAAGAAGAGAAGAAAATAAACACCAAGGTCTAAATTTCATGGACCTTAAGTGTCCATCTGTGTTGAAGTAAAGCTAAGGCCACAGTCTCTCAGGAGATCAGTAGATGTTTATGTTTCCACCCACACACGCTAGAAGAAAGAAAACAGAAGAAAGTTTCACATGATATTTTCACATTACCTCCCACTCACACTCCTTGGAGATTCACTGAGTAAGAAGTCCGATTTTCTTTTCATTACTTACATTTAAGAGAGATTTCAGAAATGAAGAAAAGTTGAAGAATATTGCTGCGAGCTAACATTGACCATTTGGTTGCCTGGATAGGTCATTTAATACGGGTCAAAATGTTGGTCGATAACTTTACGCCCATTTTGTGTGAAAGCTGTTAATGCTGGTAGTAATAAGTTGGTGAAGCTTTTGGAATGTTCTATGGAAAAGATTATAAATATATATATTTTTTTTAAATTAGAACTTTTTTATATGTTACAGAATTTTATTAATATTTCGAATTATAATATTTTTAAATAAGTATTAAATGTAGATATCAGATATTTTATGAGAATGTTATTTCATAAAAAAATTTTAAAGATAAATTTTTATAAAGAATTGTATGACAAATAATTTCAAGAGATATTTGAACTACCAAAATACACTGCCCTTCAGTTAGAGTATCCATTAGTTCCTTTATTATTTATTTATTCTTTTACTGTTATGCAATTGTATGCTACGGTACTCACTTATATAAACCACAATATTTTACAAATACACACACACATATATATATATATAGATATATATATATATATCATGACGAATCCTGACTTTAATTAGGGACAACTTTCTGCATTTGCATGGCATATGGCAAAAAATCCTAAAAAATTCCACCAGGCCATTGTGAAGTGCTTGCATTGATCACAATCGCTATCGAGTCTCCTAGCTTCCGAAAGCAATGACTATAGCGAACGTCCACAACAAATTCGAATATATACAACATTGTGACTCTCCAGCGTCGATGAGAATTATGTTATGGGTTTCACGAAGAGAAGATTAAAGGTTTCATTTTCACCAATTTAATTAGGATTGTTTAAATTAGAATACTTCGGCAACACACTGTCATCAATGGATATTTTCTCAGTTTTTACTGTTTATAACACATATTTAAGCAAATTACTCTCAAGAAGGCACAGAAACGTATTTAACTATTATTACAAGTTGGGAAATGATGCAAAAATAAGCTACATCCTCTTTCCCTTTTATTATTTGTTTTTGTGTAGCACTCTTTCTAAAGCGATTTGTTAAAATTGAATATACCACGTGTTTGATGCATAAATAGCAAATGATTTTAGGCCTGGTGACCGGCTTATAAATTCATAAAATTTCAATATAAAATAGTATTTGAATTTTGATCCATGAAAGACTTACGGAAATTTATTTCAAAGAAAATGATTATATTATCATTATGGCAATTATTTAATAAAACAATTATTTAATATGATTAATGCTATTGAATTATTTTTTCTATCTCTCTTAGTATCTAATGTTTTCAATTTAAACTGAAATAAATTTGTATTGAAATTTATTTTATGTTCTTAAATGCAATTAGATTTTAATATTATTTTTGTTGTATATCATCAAGTTAACAAAATGTTAATAATAATTATTATTAAATAAGGTATTGTATTCTCTTATTTTCATCTTCTTAACAAGATAATCATCTATTTATTTTTTTACCATCAGGTTACAATTAAAACATAATAAAAGTATTATTATTTTAAAATATTTGTAATTTAATACTTTAAATTAAATTAATTGCATACCAAAAATACATTTAAAATGTAATAATATTGAATTTTAAAAAAATAAGATGAAAACTTATATTAATATAATGCATCAAATTATAATATTATTTAATTTATATAATTGAGATGATTGTCTTTATAATTTAAAATAAATAATTTAATGAAATATATATCTATATTACGAATTTTATTAACATTTATATTTATGTCGTTAACTATATCTATAAAATTTTTAATCAACAACCTCAGGGAATAAATGAAAATATTTAGAAATTCTTTGAGTTTTATTGGAAATTAATTTTATTATAATTATTCAATTAAAATATAAGTCTCGAAAAGATTTTATTCATTATCAAAGGAATGAAAACATTTTGTAGTAAATTTAAATAAATTAAACAGTTACTTTAATGTGCATTTTTCTTTGTATAAAGTCTGGTGAATAATATTAGAGTAAATGAGGAACATTTTCTTCTTCCCATACAATAAGATGCACTGAATTATTTTTTACAATTTTAATGTCATTAAATTATTTATTATTTTTAAGATGTTAATTTAATTCAAAAAGTAATATGTGAAACAGAAAACATAATAATTGTGCTGGTATTTTCGTCAACAAGTTTTAAGGTAGATACCGTGACATTTAGTGTTTTTGACATTTTATTTTGGAGGAGGAAAAATTTTGGCATTTTATTCCCAGGAGAGAGGAATGCATATTCTATGGCAAGTACATAATAACAGCCCATCACTCAAATATGTCAGCAAATAAGCAGTACTGAGAATAGTTATATTACACGCAATTAGTGTTTTGTGCTAATGAGAACAACCTGTCACTCAAATCTGATAGCAGATATTTAGTGTTTAGTGAGACTCATGAAATTAACGATTGTCTGTGCGACTTTCACGGATAGAAACAATTACAGATGGAATATGGACTACACCATGAGTTGTTCCATCGTGATTCGTAATTGACCAGGAACTGAGAAATATGTACTCCGATGAGAATTGACGGAAGCCCCCTCCCCCCTCCACACACACACACTTGACGGATTTTCTTAAAGGGAGGGTTCTGGGGAAAAAAGGAGAGAGTTCTGCGACGAATCGCACAGAAGTATTTTTTTTCTTATTTTCTCTGAAGTGACTGAACAGGACAGAGTTTCCACCTATTTCCAAAGTGAGCCCCTTGCTGTTTCGTGTACCACGCCATGTGATAATTAAGGTCTGCAGCTGTCCACGTATTTTCGACGCAGATTCGACGTAGATTCGAGAACTCTAAAAATCTCCGTCCTGAGAGTAAACTGAACTTGTGATTTAATCCAGAAAATGTGATAAAAAAATATATATTTATTTTTAATTTATTTGTATAATAACCCAGAGTTCTGTGTTTGTATATATTAATGCTTTTTGTAAATAAAAATTAAAGGTCCCATGATCCTGAAAGCGAACCTCTTCTTGAAGCCGTTATAGGTCTAGTATAGGACGAGACGTTACAGTATTGTTCAAAAATAATGATTCAAATATAAAAAAAAATCATTAATTCTAAAGTTTTTTCCTTTTGAGGGAAACAGTAAAAAAAAAAATAATAATAAGTTCATTTATAATTTACCATTTTAAGCATGGTATGTGAAATAGCTTACAAATAATATACAATTATTTCAAGTACTCCTTTTTAAGTTTATGTTATGAATTACATGCAATTTAAAAACTTTTATTAAAAATAAATTCTTTAAAGAATAATAATTAAAATTTATGTAAATATAAGAAATGTTCTTAAAATAATTACTTTTAGTTATTTGTTATAAAGTTTCAATAAAACATGAAAAAACGTTTTTTTTTCTTCTTGAGAAGAAGCAAGGAAAGAGATCAATACTTCCTTTCATGGTACATCTAGCTGATAAAAGTTTTAAAATTCCGGTCTACCTTCTATTCGCTCTCGTAGTTCAGAAGAATTGGAACCATAAAAGCCGCCGAGTATTATAGTATACACAATAGAAATAGAAAAGAATATGAGATACCATTATCCAGTAAAAAATGCATTGCTTACAAAAAGTAACCAATTCTGGAAGTATAGTAGCCAAGGCAAGGATATTTTTTTCAGCTGTGTAAAGTATTGGAAGTATTTTTTTCTTGTATTTGAAAAGAATTTTATATCTTGCTTAATATTGAGTCAAGTATATTTGTTGACTACGTGGGTCATTGAATTCAAAAGTATTTGGAAATTTTTTGGTAAAAGAAAAAATTAATCACGTTTAAAAGTTTATTTAATCCAAGTATAGAAATGCAATGAATTTCCTAAAATAAATTTTTGTATTAGAAATAATGCATGGTATTTATAATATTTTTTAGCTTTTTTATGATTTATAAAGATATAATTCATAACATTATCGATAAATCCATCCCAATTGAATCATTTAGTAAAAGACTAAAATATAAAGAGTTACGTTTACGTATCAGGTTATCAAGTGAAAAATGCATTACTGGTAAAAATTAATCAAGTTATATAGTTGCTAAAAACAGAAATTTGCTTTTTTCTGTAGTAAAGGATCCTTTAGTGGATTTCGTAAAATTTTTTAATGTTATATAACATTGAATCATATACGGATATGACATGATATATATATATATATATATATATATCCTTAATACAGAAAGAAGCAAATTTCTATTTTAACCAAAATATATTTTTAACTTGGTTAATTTTTGCCAGCAATGCGTTTTTTTTTGTACTTATTTTTTTATTCAAGAGTTTTACGATTAATTTCAGCAGAAGTAAATTTAATAATTAATAAATAAATTTAATTTTTATTACATACAACTTTATTTAAAAATAGTCTGTGGTTACATAGTGTGGTTATAATCTTCCTCTTTGCTGATACAGGAAGGAAAAGACATTTTTTGAATAAATTTTTATAACTAATAAATTATTTAAAATATTTTTAGTACCCCAATAGATTTCGTGAAAATAAAACATATCAATTATGAATATTTTTAAGTCTAACGAATTAAATTTATCGTTAAAATTATGTAATAAATTTATGTAAGTTATTATCATATCTATATTTGACTACAGTTTGATATACTAATTCAAATCTTTAAAAGTTACTTCCCATACACCTATTTAAGTGTCATATAAAATAAAGGTAATTTATACAAATAAAAATAGTAATATAATAATAATAATAATTAATTAATACATAAAATTGTTATAATACATATTATCTTACATTGATTATATCCCTAAAATTTTAATACTTGACTGATACATAAGCTTCTTAATTTTTTTATACTTAAACTTCATTTTTTAAAAAAATTCTTGTATATTTACTTAACTCCTTATATACTTAACTCCAATAATTGAACAGAAATGGTTAAGTGGAGTATTATTTATGATATTATTAGAAATCTTTGATAATAAGATTGGAAAAGTGATTAACTTAAGTTCTCAGAGTAGTATTATACCTTCCTTTCCAAGAACTGTCGATTTCTGAAACAAATGGCAGATTACTGTAATGTGAACTCTTGTCGAGTTCTAAGAGATAAAAGTAACATAAGATAATAGGTAAAGTTTCAGAAGAAAAGCACTGGGCTTACTTACTTAATACATGAGACCATAATGATCCCATAAATTGGTTCCCTGTATTTTACTTTTTATCCCCTCTCTTGAGGGCATATCTTGAGCTTATACCAAAGGTATCCACTCTCTTGAGTGCATGCCTTTGAAGATTGCCTATAAGAAGTAAGTTGTCACGCAAGTTGTGCTAATTATGTGTGTTCTTTGTTGTGTTTCAGCTGCTGACGAGTGTGCAGCTGGACAATTTCGGTGCAATGATGGGTCTTGCATCAGCCAGCTGCATGTGTGCAATGGAGAGTACGAATGCCCTGATGGATCGGATGAGTTAGAGAACAGGACTTGCAGTAAGTATATTTTGCCTAGATTGAAATACATCTATAACATCTTGATGTCATGGTCTTTGTTAAAATATACCTGAATATACCACAGAAGTTCTCCTTAAAAATTATTTATTTTTATTGTACGAAAATTATTCTATAATTTTTTTTTACATTTCCAATAAACTCATTAGTCAATTGGAATGGAGATTTTATATGAAATATCAAGTTATTTAAAGTAAAATATTATACAATGTAAAAATAAATATATTCTGTAACATTTTAACTGGGAAATAAAGATACTAAAAATAAGATGTTAAGCAAATTTCAATCATCGAAAATATTTTCAAAGCAAATCAATAACCTTAATATATATTTTAATACAATTTCAATTATAAAACCTTTAAATAATATGAATTTTAAAAACGTATCAAATACATTTGCTTATTAATATAATATTCTTAAACATTATTGAAGTCTTTATTAATACTCTTTTCCAAAGTGTCATATCATTTGCCCCAATTACAATTTTTATAATTATTAATTTTGAAAATAAATGCAAGAAAAAGAAAATTTTATCAAATTATTAGAAAAACAGATCATGATATTGCATTTGTATTGATATTGTATTCATGATATTACATTTGTATTAATAGTATATCCATGATATTGAATTTTTATATTGATCATTATATTGCATTTGTATATGGATCACGATATTGTATAAAAAAAAGAAAATTTTAGAAACCCAGACATTGCCAAAAAGTTTACCTATTATTAATGTTTAAAAATATCGACAAATGTATTATTCGAAACAAAAAACCATTTTAATATTCGAAATCTTCAAAGATCAATTTCAATTTTAACGTCATCCCATTTGTTTCAAAATAAATTACCAATTCAAAGAAAACAAGACAACACACACTCCAAATAATGAAACACTGGATTTTGTTATTCCCCCCAAAAATCAGCAGAGGATTATCTTTATTATTTCAACAGACAATTTAAATTGTTTCCTTCATTTAAAACAAAAGAAACCAAACGTAGCTTAAAAAAAAAAAAGACAAAAACACAAAACATGATAGGAGAATTGTCAAATCTCAATTTTTTTCTTCTAAAAGACCAAAAGAGACATGCATTCTCGTTTAAGAATACCAAGTCTATCTTTTATAATCCTCTTCGTATGGTAATTTTTCTGGTGGCATTCTCTGATAGAAAACGATCAGGCTTTTCAATCTAAGCCCCCCACCTCTTTGAAATCTTTAAAATTTTCTGTTGAAAAATCTTCAACGGTTCTTAAATAGAAAACGATTTTCTCTCTTGTTCCCGACAATCCCCTTCCATGAAAAGAAATCTTTTGTGCTTTTATTAACCATTCCGATATGGAATTGTTGGGCTTGACATTTAAATTCATGCTTGAATTAACCATAAGCCCCCTTTTATCTCTTACGATCTTCACTTGACAATGGAATGAAGAGAAGAATATATTCCCTCTTAATAGGTTCTTAAGAATTCGTCTACTTGAATGAAATAAGCCTAAGAAATTCTTCTTCTTTTTTTTGCTTCTCCCTCCCTTCTTTTAAAACGCATTGATGGTTTGATGTCTTTTCACCGAAGGAGACGAATAGTTAGTTATTCATATTAATTAGGTAACTTGATCCTTTAAGCACGTGGAGTGATTAAGATCGTATTTTCAGTTTAGCTGTGACGTTGATTTTAAGCATTGTAATTAAATTTTCTGTCTGAACACTTCTTTTCGAGAAGGAAGTTTTGCTTGATAAATTAAATGGAAACTACTCGTAGCTTTGATTAGGATCTAAACTGCGATAACTGCTTTGTAAATATGTAGCATATCTGAAAAGGATATTTAAATAGAATTGTGGCTTTTGCAGATTATTTATTTCGGTATAATTCAGATAAAAGTTGCATTGTTACTCGTGATTAACAAATAAACAGATAAGTTTCGTAATATTTCTCTTGTAAAGAAGGAGATTAAATGGATATTTTAAATTAAGTGGCATACTAAATGATATTTATAATTAACAGAAAATGCTAAAAAAAAAAAAAAAATACAATGCATTTTAGTTAATTCTAATTACATCTAATACTTTAATATCAAATAAAATGTCACATTTAATCACATTTAAATATCATCATTTTAATATCAAATTAATCATATAATATCATCTTTTGCAGAGTGCCCTATCATATGAGACAGTTACTACTCTTATTGTTATTAATTTTGAATATCAAATAAAAATAAATCCAGTTAAAAGAAAGTGTTATCAAATTTTTAGAAAAACAGATCTGGATATTGTATAGAACATGATATTGTATAGAACATGATATTGTATATAACATGATATTATGTAGATCATGATATTGTGTAGAACATGATATTGTATAGAATACGATATTGTATAAAAAAAAAGGAAATTTTAGGAGTCCAAAGAGTTTACCTATTATTAATAAATTCAAAAAAATATTGACAAAAATTTTATTTCAAAAAGAACGCTTTTAATATTCACAAACATTACATTACATTATTTTTTCCATTGATCAATTTCAATTTTAACATCATCTCTTTTGTCTCAAAACAAATCTTCCAATTTAAAGAAAACCAGACAACACAACACACACTCCAAATATTGAAACATCGGATCCTGTTACTTTACAAAAAAATACGCAGAGGATTATCTTTAATATTTCAAGAGACAATTCAAATTATTTCCTTCATTTAAAACAAAAAGAAACCAAATGAAGCTTTAATAAAAAAAATGACAAGAACACAAAACATGATAGGAGAATTGTGAAAAGAGAAACTTTTTTCCTACCAAGATCAAAAGAGACATGCATTCTCGTGTTAGAATACAAGGCTATCTTATATAATCCTCTCCGTATGGTAATTTTTGTGGTGGCATTTTCTGATAGAAAACGATCAGGCTTTTCAATCTAAACCCCCTCACACACACACCTTTCAAATCTAAAATTTTCTGCTGAAAAATCTTCAACGGTTCTTAAATAGAAAACGATTTTCTCTCTTGTTCCAGGCAATCCCCTTCCATGAAAAGAAATCTTTTGTGTTTTTATTAACCATTCCGATATGGAATTGTTGGGCTTGACATTTAATTTCATGCTTGAATTAACCATAAGCCCCCTTTTATCTCTTACGATCTTCACTTGACAATGGAATGAAGAGAAGAATATATTCCCTCTTAATAGGTTCTTAAGAATTCGTCTACTTGAATGAAATAAGGCTAAGAAATTCCTCTTCTTTTTTTTTTAACCACCCTCCCTTCTTTTAAAATGCATGGATGGTTTGATGTCTTTTCACCGAAGGAGACGAATGGTTAGCTATTCATATGAATTATGTAACTTGATCCTTTGAGCACGAGGAGTGATTAAGATCGTATTTTCAGTTTAGCTGTGACTGATTTTAAGCACTGTAATTAAATTTTCTGTCTGAACATTTCTTTTCGAGAGTGAAGTTTTGCTTGATAAATTAAATGGAAACTACTCGTAGCTTTGATAAGGATCTAAATTGCGATAACTGCTTTGTAAACATGTAGCGTTTCTGATTTGAGAATAAAATGTGGCTTAAATGGAATTGTGGTTTTAGCACAGGATTTATTTCGGTACAATTCGGATAAAAGTAGCATTGTTACTCGTAATTAACAAGTAAACAGATAAGCTTCGTAAAATTTCGAAAGATAGAATATTTAAAAATATAAAGATTGAAGAGATATTTTAATAAGTAGGTATTAAATGGTATTATAATTAATTGAAAATGCATAAATAGAAAAGTACAGTGCATTTTAGTTAACGACAATAATATTTAATTCAAAATTATTTATTTTCTTAACTTAAAATGAAGCATGTTACAATGTATATGTACCGTGCTTGCAATTTGTTTTATCAGATTTAAAAGAATTATCGCTTTTTGAGAGATGAATAAAATGAATTAATGCTTATTGAGAGATGAATAAAGTGAATTAATTATTATTGAGAAATGAATAAAAGCAATTAATACTTTAAATAGTTTAATGCTTATTACTTTATCAATTAATTTGTTCTATTTTAAGAGCAGCTAAAAATCTGCAACAAAAAGATTGGACTTTATTATTTTTTAAATTTATTCTTATTCTTTCTATTGTTTCGGTTTTCAAATGTTTGGCAATATAATGAATAGGTGACTTTGTAGATTAAAATTTCCAGCTTATGTTTGCTACGTTGGCAATCACATTTTGCCATTGCATTTTAAAACAACTTCCTCAAGGAGCAATTGGGAGACCAAACTTTTCTCTCCACCTTTTTGTACCGAAAGAACTTTTTAGATCACAGATTTATCTGCCATCTGCCCTTAAAAAATAAAATTTCTTTCGCTTGACAATAGAAGGAAGTTACGAATATATTCCCTCTTAATAGGTTCTTAAGAATTCGTCTACTTGAATGAAAAAATAACGAAGTAGTCCAGACCTTGATAAATAGTTAACCTAGTGTTAATACGTTTAAAAAATATTTAAAGCAACTCTTATTCGAAACAAAATAACATTTTAATATTTGAAATATTTAAATGCCAGTAAATAAAATGATTTTTTTCGTTGATAAATTTCATTTTTAACGTCATCTCATTTATCTGAAAACAATTTTCCAATTCAAAGAAAATAATACAACACACACTCTAAATAATGAAACACCGGATCTTGCTTTTCCCCAAAAAAATCAGCAGAGGATTATCTTTAATATTTAAAGAGACAATTTAAATTGTTTCCTTCATTTAAAACAAAGAGAAACCAATTGGAACTTGGAAAAAAACCCAACAAGAACACAAAACATGATAGGAAAATTGTCAAATCAGAAATTTTTTTTTCACTCCAAGATCAAAAGAAACATGCATTCTCGTTTAAGGAATCCCAGGTCTGTCTTTTATAATCCTCTCCGTATGATAATTTTTCTGGTGGTATTTTGTGATAGAAAACGATCAGGCTTTTCAATCTAAGTCCCCCATCACTTTGAAATTTACTGTTGTTGAAAAAATCTTCAACGGTTCTTAAATAGAAAACGATTTTCTCTCTTGTTCCAGAGAATCCCCTTCCATGAAAAAGGAATCTTTTGCGTTTTTATTAACCATTCCGATATGGAATTGTTGCGCTTGACATTTAATTTCATGCTTGAATTAACCATAAGCCCCCTTTTATCTCTTATGGTCTTCACTTGACAATGAAATGAAGAGAAGAATATATTCCCTCTTAATAGGTTCTTAAGAATTCGTCTACTTGAATGAAATAAGCCAAAGAAATTCTTCTTCTTTTTTATTCTTTCCCCACCCTGCTTTTAAAATGGATGGATGGTTTGATGTCTTTTCACCGAAGGAGACGAATAGTTAGTTATTCATATTAATTAGGTAACTCGATCCTTTAAGCACGTGGAGTGATTAAGATTGTATTTTCAGTTTAGTTGTGACGTTGATTTTAAGCGTTGTAATTAAATTTTCTGTCTGAACACTTCTTTTCGAGAGGGAAGTTTGGCTTGATAAATTAAATGTAAACCTCTTGTAGCCTTGATTAGGATCTAAACTGGGATAACTGCTTTGTAAATATGTAGCATATCTAAAAAGGACATTTAAATAGAATTGTGGTTTTAGCAGAGGATTTAGTTCGGTACAATTCGGATAAAAGTTGCATTGTTACTCGTAATTAACTAGTACACAGATATGCATTGTAATATTTCTCTCTAAAAGAAAGCGATTCAATGTATATTTTAATTTAAGCAGCTTTAAAATCCCCTTAATGAAAAATACAATACATTTTAGTTAATGACAATTACATCTAATCATTTAATATCAAATTAGGTAATTCCAAATTATATATTTTATTATATTTAGTTTAAAATAAAGCATCTTGAAATGTATGTGTATCGTGATTGTACAATAAAATTAAGTAGTTTCGGCAGATATAAATAACTAAATAAATTAATGTTTATTGAGAGATGAATAAAATGAATAAATGCTTTAAAGAAATTAATGCTCATTCCTTTATGAAAATAATTAATCCTATTTTCAGAGCAGTTAATCGTCCACAACAAAACGATTGTCTCGAAATCGACTATAAAAGATTGTTGAAATCTTTAAATTTCAGTAAATACAATGATGAACTTAAATTTTAACGATATGGAAATGTAAATTTGTAAGCAAATTTCAACCATAGAAGATACTTTGAAAGCAAATCAATAACCATAATGTATATTTTTTTCCCACCTTTAATTATATAATCTACAAATAATATAAATTTTCAAAGCACATATATATTTGTTTATTATTGTAATTTAAAAAAAAAAGTGTTTTTAAAAGTTTAATGTCAAAGTTTTTCTTATTAATATACTTTCTCAAAGTGTCATATCATCAGCAACAATTGAAACATTTACGAATATTAATTTTAAAAACTAATTAATAAAAACCAAGAGAAAAAAGTTTTATCAAATTTTTAGAAAAATATTTTTTTTCCATATTATTGTATAAAAAAATTCGAAGAAGTCCAGAAATTGCCAAAATGTTTAATATTCATTAATACGTTTAGAAAATATTTACAAAACTCTTATTCGAAATCCAAAAAACCATTTTGATATTCGAAATTTTAAATTTCAGTCAATAAAATGATTTTTTTCAATGATCAATTTCAGTTTTAACGTCATCTCATTTGTCTCAAAACACATTTCCAATTCAGATACAACAAGACAAAACACACTCTAAATAATGAAATACCAGATCCTGTTATTCCTCAAAAAAATCAGCAGAGGATTATCTTTAATATATCAACAGACAATTTCATTGTTTTCTTCATTTAAAAACAAAAAGAAACGAAATGGATCTTCGAAAAAAAAAACGACAAGAACACAAAACATGATAGAAAAATCTCAAGTTTTTTTCTTCTCCAAGATCAAAAGAGACATGCATTCTCGTTAAAGAATTCCAAGTCTATCTTTTATAATCCTCTCCGCATGGTAATTTTTCTCGCGGCATTTTCTGATAGAAACGATCAGGCTTTTCAATCTAAGCTCCCCCCACCCACCCACACACCTTTCAAATCTAAAATTTTCTGTTGAAAAATCTTCAACGGTTCTTAAATAGAAAACGATTTTCTCTCTTGTTCCCGACAATCCCCTTCCATGAAAAGAAATCTTTTGTGTTTTTATTAACCATTCCGATATGGAATTGTTGGGCTTGACATTTAATTTCATGCTTGAATTAACCATAAGCCCCCTTTTATCTCTTACGATCTTCACTTGACAATGGAATGAAGAGAAGAATATATTCCCTCTTAATAGGTTCTTAAGAATTCGTCTACTTGAATGAAATAAGCCTAAGAAATTCCTCTTTTTTTTTTTTTCTCCCATTCCCTTCTTTTAAAATGCATGGATGGTTTGATGTCTTTTCACCGAAGGAGACGAATAGTTAGTTATTCATATTAATTAGGTAACTTGATCCTTTAAGCGCGTGGAGTGATTAAGATCGTATTTTCAGTTTAGCTGTGACGTTGATTTTAAGCATTGTAATTAAATTTTCTGTCTGAACACTTCTTTTCGAGAGGGAAGTTTTGCTTGATGAATTAAATGGAAACTACTCGTAGCTTTGATTAGGATCTAAACTGGGATAACTGCTTTGTAAATATGTAGAGTTTCTGATTTGAGAATAAACGGTTACTTAAATGGAATTGTGGTTTTAGCATAGGATTTATTTCGGTACATTTCGGATAAAAGTAGCATTGTTACTCGTAATTAACAAGTAAACAGATAAGCTTCGTAAAATTTCGAAAGATAGAATTTTTGAAAAGATAAAGATTTAAGAGATATTTTAATAAGTAGCTATTAAATAGTATTTATAATTAATTGAAAATGCATAAATAGAAAAGTACAATACATTTTAGCTAACGACAATAATATTTAATTTAAAATCATTTATTTTCTTAACTTAAAATGAAGCATGTTAAAATGTATATGTATCGTGCTTGCAATTCGTTTTGGCAGATATAAAAGAATTATTGCTTTTTCAGAGATGAATAAAATGAATTAATGCTTATTAAAGAGATGAATAAAGTGAATTAATTATTATTGAGAAATGAATAAAAGCAATTAATACTTTAAATAGTTTAATGTCTCTTACTTTATCCAATTAATTTGTTCTATTTTTAGAAAAATCGCAATCAGGATATTATTATTTTTAAAGTTTATTCTTATTTTTTGTCTATTGTTTGGTTTTCAAATGTTTTGCAATATAATGCATAGGTGACTTTGTCGATTAAAATTTCCAGCTTATGTTTGCTACGTTGGCAACCACATTTTGCCATTGCATTTTAAAACACCTTCCTCAAGGAGCAACTGGGAAAACCATACTTTTCTCTCCACCTTTTTGTACCGAAAGAACTTTTCAGATCACAGATTTATCGTCCATCTGCCCTTAAAAATAAAATTTCTTTCGCTTGACAATAGAAGGAAGAGACGAATATATTCCCTCTTAACAGGTTTTAAGAATTCGTCTACTTGAATGAAAAAATAACGAAGTAGTCCAGACATTGCTAAATAGTTTACCTATTATTAATACGTTTAAAAATATTTTAAGAAACTCTTATTCGAAACAAAATACCATTTTAATATTTGAAATCTTTAAATGTCAGTAAATACAATGATTTTTTCAATGATCAATTTCAATTTTAACGTCATCTCCATTTATCTCAAAACAATATTCCAATTCAAAGAAAATAATACAAAACACACTCGAAATAATAAAACACCGGATCATGCTATTCCCCAAAAAAATCAGCAGAGGATTATCTTTAATATTTAAAGAGACAATTTAAATTGTTTCTTCATTTAAAACAAAGAGAAACCAATTGGAACTTGGAAAAAAAACCAACAAGAACACAAAACATGATAGGAAAATTGTCAAATCAGAAATTTTTTTTTCACTCCAAGATCAAAAGAAACATGCATTCTCGTTTAAGGAATCCCAGGTCTATCTTTTATAATCCTCTCCGTATGGTAATTTTTCTGGTGGCATTTTCTGATAGAAACGATCAGGCCGTTCAATCTAAGCCCCCCACCTCTTTGAAATTTTCTGTTTAAAAAATCTTCATCGGTTCTTAAATAGAAAACGATTTTCTCTCTTGTTCCAGACAATCCCCTTCCATGAAAAAGGAATCTTTTGTGTTTTTATTAACCATTCCGATATGGAATTGTTGGGCTTGACATTTAATTTCATGCTTGAATTAACCATAAGCCCCCTTTTATCTCTTACGATCTTCATTTGACAATGGAATGAAGAGAAGAATATATTCCCTCTTAATAGGTTCTTAAGAATTCGTCTACTTGAATGAAATAAGCCTAAGAAATTCCTCTTTTTTTTTTTTCTTCTCCCCCCTTCCTTCTTTTAAAATGCATGGATGGTTTGATGTCTTTTCACCGAAGGAGACGAATAGTTAGTTATTCATATTAATTAGGTAACTTGATCCTTTAAGAGCGTGGAGTGATTAAGATCGTATTTTCAGTTTAGCTGTGACGTTGGTTTTAAGCATTGTAATTAAATTTTCTGTACGAACGCTTCTTTTCGAGAGGGAAGTTTTGCTTGATAAATTAAATGGAAACTACTCATAGCTTTGATTAAGATCTAAACAGGGATAACTGCTTTGTAAATATGTAGCATATCTGATTTGAGAATAAAAGGTTGCTTTAAATAGAATTGTGGTTTTAGAAGAGGATTTATTTCTGTACTATTCGGATAAATTTGCATTGTTACTCGTAATTCACAGGTACACAGATAAGCGTCGTACTATTTATCGTAAAAAGAAAAGAAGGAGATTTAATGGATATTTTAATTTAAATGGATATTACATCATCTTATTAAATATAATTTATAATTTGAAAATGCAAAAAGAAGCAAAGTACAATAAGTTTTATTTAATGAAAATTATACTGAATCATTTAATATCAAACTATTCAATTTTTTAGCTTAAAATGTAGCAGTTTGAAATGTGTATGTATCGTGCCTGTAATTCGTTTCTGAAGATATAAAAGAATTAATGCTTATTGAGAATTGAATAAAATGAATGAATTCTTTAAATAATTTAATGTTTTTCCTTTTATGCAAATAATTCATTAGTCAATGACAATTATGTTTAATTATTTAATACCAAATATATGTATCATGCTTGCAAAATAAATTTTATTTGTTTCAGCAAATATAAAATAATTAATTAAATTAATGCTTATTGAAAGATGAATAAAATGAATTAATGCTTTAAATAAATTAATGCTTATTCTTTTATATAATGAATTAGTCCTATTTTCAGAGAATTTAAAAGTCCACAACAATAAGATTGAATTTTATTATTTTTTCTTTATCATATAGTTTATTCTTGTTCTTTGTCTGATGTTTCGGTTTTAAAAGTTTGGGCAATTTGATGCATAGGTGACATTGCCTATAGATACTTCCAACTTGTATCTGCTATAACCATACTTTGTCTATGCATATATTTTTAGCACATACACTTTTCTCAATGAGAAACTGGGGGAATACACTTTCTGACCTCTTTCTGTTACCGAAAGAACTTTTTAAATTACAAATTTAACATTCATATACCCGTAAGAATAAGACAATTTCTTTCGGATTGGTATTAATTGTCGAATTTCAAATCGGACTTCTCCTTTTCAATAATATTTACAAAGTTGTCTGAAAATGTTCTTAGTTTTACTTAATTTAACAAATGAAATAGTTCTACAAATTTCAAAAAACAAATCTTGGTTTTCTGTGGTATATTCTTGATAAAATTAAATCACTTGTTAATAATGATTAGCTGGGACACATCAAAATAATAGCTTCAATGTTTGATTCTGTGTAATTCTGGTTTTACAAGAAAAGTGTTATTTATTAAAATCTACCGCACAGAGAAATTACATATTATTCAGAATAGTGTTTCTTAAACGCTGTTTATTTACAACTTAATGAATTACCCCAAATATACTCTTATCTCACGTTTGTGTCACCAGAAGTTAATTCCTACAAAAATTAATTTTCTATGCTAGAGTAAAAGAAGTGTTTGAAATCCGTTGAAAAATATGGACATTTAGATGAAATTGGATTAACAGACCTGAAATTGAAAAACTGTGCACATTTAGATCCAAATGTGCTAATCTAATCGAATCTTCAAGGAGTGTAATTCTAATCTAGTCTTCTAAATGAGCAAACCAAATGGCTAAATTTATACTTGAATTTCTATAATAAAAATAAATAAAACAAGAATAATAACTAAAAAAAATTGTGATAGGATGGGCTGATATGCTGATTATTAATAAAACTTACGCGATTTGTCTTTCCATTAAATTATAACATTAATATTAAAAATAAAGAATTCCAGTAAGATTTTCTTTTCTTGACAAATCTACTTTTCATTTTGAAATAAATTGTCTTTTCTTTCCACAGAAGATTTTTGGAACAATTTTAAATTATATAATTATTAGCTTGTGAAATTTTTTTAAAGAAATTGTATTCAGATGGGCTGATATACAGGTTACCCATAAAATTAACAATTTAATTTGAGAACAAAACAAGTAACTAAATAATGAATAACTAAAGTATTCCAAACGATTTTTTGTTCTTGGAAAATCTTATTTTCGCTCTGATATAAAATTGTCTTTTGCTTTCACCAGACGATCTTTTAGAACAATTTTACATTATTTAATAATATAATTATTATCTCGTGAAAGAATAAATATTATGCATAAAAAACTCTTATAAGAGATTTAAAAAAAAAATAAAGTGGTCAAAAACATGAATGAAAGTGATCAACGATCACTTTCATTCATGTAGTGATCGTTGAATAGTAGAATTCATGTAGTGAATTATTGAACATGAATGAAAGTGATCGTTGATCACTTTCATTCATGTTCAATAATTCATAATTTTATGAATTACTGTATTTGAAAAATTTTGTCTTTGCTTTCACCAGACGATCTTTTAGAAAATTTTACATTATTTAATAATATAATTATTATCTCGTGAAAGAATAAATATTATGCATAAAAAAACTCTTATAAGAGATTTAAAAAAAAATAAATAAAGTGGTCAAAAACACGAATGAAGTGATCAGTTGTCGTTGAAAAAACATTGAACATGAATGAAAGTGATCGTTGATCACTTTCATTCATGTTAAATATTTCATAATTTTATGAATTACTGTATTTGAAAAATTTTGTCTTTGCTTTCACCAGACAATCTTTTAGAATAATTTTACATTATTTAATAATATAATTATTATCTCGTGAAAGAATAAATATTATGCATAAAAAACTCTTATAAGAGATTTAAAAAAATAAAGTGGTCAAAAACATGAATGAAAGTGATCAACGATCACTTTCATTCATGTAGTGATCGTTGAATAGTAGAATTGAACATGAATGAAAGTGATCGTTGATCACTTTCATTCATGTTCAATAATTCATAATTTTATGAATTACTGTATTTGAAAAATTTTGTCTTTGCTTTCACCAGACAATCTTTTAGAATAATTTTACATTACTTAATTATATAATTATTAGCTTGGGAAAGAAATTAAAATAAATATTATGTATAAAATGCTCGTGTAAGAAATTAAAAAAATTTCGAATGGGGTCAAAGACAAAAAATGAAAATAATCAAGGACACCAAAAACAATACCCATAATTTTATGAGTAACTGCATTTCAAAAATTTCATCTTTGCTTTTACTAGACGATCTCTTAGAATAATTTTTCATTGTTTAATTACATAATTATTATCTTGTGAAAGGAATTTAAATAAATATTATGCATAATAAAACTCATATAAAAGATTTAAAAAAAATTAAGGTGACAAAGACGTTGTCAAGGACACACAAAACAATACCCATAATTTTGTGAGTTACTGCATTTGAAAATTTTTATCTGTGCTTTCCCCAGATGATCTTTTAGAATAATTTTACATTATTTAATTATATAGTTATTAGTTACTGAGATAAATTTAAATAAATATTGCGTATAAAAAGACTCGTGTCAGAAATTAAAATTAAAAAATTGATCAAAGTGGTTAAAAAGTGGTCAAAGACGTGAATGAAAAAGATCAAGGATACAAAAAAAAAGCAATGCCCATAACTTTATGAGTAACTGCATTTGAAACAGACTTTTTAAGTGTATTTAATGTTTTGTAATAGTGGTAACATTGTGTTGTCATTGCAGAAACAGGCTCGCCGTGTCGTGAGGACGGCTTCCCATGCCAGCACCTGTGTCTGTCCACTTCAACCGGTCCTCGATGTGCCTGCAAGCACGGATACCACCTCGCTCTGGACAGGAGATCCTGCATGGGTGAGTGGCCGTTGAATCCTCTGCACCTCCAACGCTGCAGATAACTGCTGCTTGCCCAATTGATTTGGATTAGGCCCATTGCGCGTTGGATTTGGGATACAGATATAGAGGATGATTGGAGGGCATTGAGTTTGAAGAGGTAGACTTTGCTAGAATCAGTTGGGCGTGTTGGGTTAAGATTTACAGCTAATTGGATATGTAGATTCTTCATGAAAATAGTGAAATGAAAATGGGCATTGACTAACGCATAAATTTCTTTTTTGTTTTTGGCTGCTATGCTTATACTTAAATGAAATATTTAGTTTTGATTATTCAAAATTTCAATGATTATAAATGTTGATATTTTGAACATTAAAATTAAATCTTGTGTATAAATAATTGGCAAATAATTATTTTAGAAGAAGAATTGTAGACTAGTTCTGTAAAACAGAATATAAATTTATTGCATAAATACTTTCTAAAAGAAAAAAAAATTGAAACTTTCTATGGCGTTTACTGAAGTTACTTCGATAATGGGTTGTTAGAAATGAAGGACGTTTAATTGTTCATTGTATATGTTAGAACATTATGTAAATTCTTCATTGTAATTTTTTAATAAAATATTTACCAATCGGTAGAGATTTTAGTTTAAGAAATATCGTATTTACCTCTGTATTTTGTTAGTATAAGTGGTACAGATATCACCTTTATATGTATACTGGTTGAATGGCAACAGATATATAAATGAATTACACCTCAGTAAGTGAAAATTGTTATTTTAGTCAATTTGAAATCAAACCTATTAAAATATAATACGCAGGAAGATTTAAATGTGTGATAAAGAATTAAATATTAAAATAATATTTTTGTTTTTCTGAGCTTTTCCTTTAAAGATTGTTCCAATTAAAAAAATGTAATAATGAAAAACAATTATTTTGTACCACTGATTACTAAACGTTTTTAGAAAATATCAGCCACATCATCACTATCATCAATAGCATGACAGTCCAGGGCGAGCCAATGCCTTCCTTTGAAGAGATTTCCATGCATTCTTAAGGCTGACAATACTCTTCCAATTCTCAACTTTTAGTACAGCAAAATCTTTTTTAACTGCGTCTATCCATCGCAACTTAAATAATCCTCTTCGTCTTTGTCCCTGTGGCTTTGCCAAAACGAGCCTTTTTAAAGGGTTTAAATCATTCATTTTAAATACATGAATAGCCCAGTTTAATCTATTGACATTAATAAATTTTATAATATGTGGGTCTTTATAGTTTCTATAAATTTCTTCGTTGTACAGTCATATCTAACACTCACTTTCCTTTACACCTCCAAGAATAGTCCCTAAAATCTTCCACTTAGATATCCCATATAGGCCTCATCAGATCTTGCCGAAGTCCACGTTTCAGAAGCATAGCCCAAAATAGGTCTAATAAAGGTTAATATACCAAGAATTAAGTTTTTCTACAAGAATTTAGCATGAAGTGGGATTTAAACAGATTTCTTAACCTATATAACACCATAGACACAATTCTATTTTTTATTTTGGGTAAGATAAATCTCAGTTTAAGTTTTAAAACTTTTACCTATTTCTACCAAAGAATGCTTTAAAACAGCCAATGTTCTAAGAATTTTAGTGCTTTAAATAATGGAATGTAAGCAAATCATGGAATCCTACTTATTGTCCATATGAATGCTTCATCTATTAGATATTTCAATACCGTCATTAGACATTTCATCATCTATTTCATATTATCTATATATTTCATTCATCTATTAGATATTTGAGTCTATAAATAGAATGAATATAATATAATAGAATCATTAATACTCATGTGGGCCTTTTTAGTATATAAAGTCCATTAGAAAATGTCAAGGCATTCGACTAAGATTTCTATGTATATACAGAAGTCTCAGTTAAGTTTAAAAATAAATAATTCCTCAAAAATAATTATTTGTCAATTAATTAAATGCGTTTATTTTTGATATTTAAAATTTAAACATTAAAATTTTAAACATTCGAAATTAATTGTTCGTTTTAGTATAAACATATCATCCGAAAATATAAAAGAAAATAATATTTTTGGGAGAGTTATTGAATCTCATTTTTATTTCACTATCTTCATGAAGAATTTAAGTATACCACACTTGGAGAGGTCTTAATGCAAGCAATATGCCTCCATTTTCCAGGGAATATATAAACCAAAATCACATCATGGGCAACAAATAGATTTCTCTCATACTGAAGTCCCACCCAAATCGATATTAATGGCATATAACGTAACGAAATAATGATAAAAAAAGCACCTTAGGCTAAGGGTGAAAAAACTCGTATATCTTTTCTTGTTATGAAAGTACCCGAGTGAAAATATAATGTTGCATTGCATGTATACCAGAAAGCACGTAGACGATAAAATCGCCCAGTGGGCCCAGAAGTCCTTTTTCTAGGCATCCTGGGAAATACTTCGTATGCATTTATGGAAGAAATTGGAGTAAATATTTGAAAGAAATTTCTGGGAATGATATGTGACAAATAAATTAAATAGTAACAATTCTTCTCTTATTAAATATTTTCCTAACATTTATTCATATAGAGAAGAATATAAGTCAAAATGTGTTTTTTTTATTGTATTAATGCATGTTGAAGGAAAAGTTGAAAAATAAATCATAAAATCATTTATTTAATTAAATATTTTGACAATCCAGAAATTAACAATCGGTATGTGCTTTTTTTATCATTGCTTCATATACAAAATTTCATACACAAATTGTTCAAAGTTATTTTTCAACATTATTTATAATTGAAACAAATAATTTTATATTTAAGTGTGTAATATTAAAAATTTTTATATAATGTACAATATTAAAAGTTTTTATATGGTGTGAAATATTAAAAAAGTCGGTGGAAATTTCTTTCTTACACATGCCATGAATTGAAGCCCCATCAACTTCTACGTTATATATTTTTGATTCACTAACAATATAAAAATATATATTAAATAAGGGGTTAATCACTTGTGGCATTTATTTTACGTATATTTGGAAATTTTATAAAGTATTTCTAATTTTCTAAATTTGGTTGTTTTTTTTAACTAACTCTCCTGCTTTAGTCAAAATACTATCGTTGCTTTAATAATTAAAAAAAAATTATATTACAAAGCGAACTGAAAAAAATTATGGAATTAGGGTATCGCGAAAATTGATCTTCTTGGGATTTAAAATGCAAATAAAATTGTTTTTATTATAGCAGATTAAGGTAAATTATTAAAAGTGAAAAAGAATAAAGTGATCAAAAATTGCACATATGGCAAAATGTTTATACTTTTTAACTAAGAATATTATTTTAAGTGACTTTTCTTTTTAATAATATATTAAATAAATTATTATTATTTTTATCAATGCAGGTTTTGCAATACTTCAATAAACCTAACATTATAACAAATAATAATGGATACGATTAGAAAAAAACGTTTCTTTTGAATAATTGGTGCAATTTACTTTACAGAGAGTTAGTTTAAATGTAACTCCAATTTACAATATCCTGTGAAGAATAAATAGAAGCTAATTTTAAAACCCATGCATTTTTTACAATTGTAACAACTCAAAAAAAAAAAATCAAACTATGTAAAACTTTCTCTACATTGAAATTATTTGTACATCATTAAATTGCTTTCTAAAGCTTATTTCTATTTTGACACAGAATTATAAATTAGCTCCACAAATTTAAATTCTTAATTTAAATATTCAATATTTCCCCTAATATGCTCTAATAATAAAGGCAATAATTTATGAAGGTACTTCAAAATTTAAATTACCCCAATATCCATAAAAAGTATTAGCCTCAGAAAAAAAACTACCAGCTGTATACTTATTTTCTTTAACAGACCATTCATACAATGAATTGATGGTCAGCCCTTTTCATTAGAAGAGTAAACGTAAGAAATCTCGCCGGAAAGACACATCGCTAACACATCGCTGAAAAAGTATTTCAGAAGATCAGCTAACACCAGAAAAACGACAACAAAGTATATCCATTTTAGGCAGCTGAATTAGTTAAATTTAATCATATTATGCCTAAATTCACGATTTCACAATATGTTATGGATAAAAATGCATAAACATATGGTGGCAAAAGGAATAAATTTAATAATCCCATAATATATATACACTGGTTTTCAAAAATTAAAGAGAAATCTGAAAAGTTGTTGTCAAAAAAAGTAAATCTTCATACAAATTACGCAGTATATGTAAAGAAGTAATACTGCCTCCTAATGTAATATAAAAATTAGTGGTGCTGCTTTAATTTGACAACAATGGAACGTGACCGAAAATAAATTTTAAAACCTCTACAAGTAGAAAACTGTATTGCAAGTATTGGAATTTTGATATAGTTGTTGTTTGATATAGTTTGAATATATATTTTAGATATTAGCTTTAGATATAATTTATCTAAAGTATTACGATTATAATCCATTAGAAGAATAAAAGAGAAAAAGAGGCAATTCTATATAAAAGATGGTTGAATACAAGTTGTTATGCAATTCATAGACCTTGGAATGTGCTTCTAAAAAAAGAATCATCTTCTAGAAGACATATATAGATTTACAAGCGCCGCAGAGGATCGTATTTGCAGTTAAATTCATGGAGGCACATAACTAATGCAGCAGCTGGTCTTAGATTTTTTTCTTACAGCAACCACTGTAAAGCGGATAGATAGATCCATTGTATACTAAAGATTTCTAGAAGATCGTTTGTTTGTAAGATTTCAAACATTGTGTATACCCCTCGCACCCCACCATTGAAATGAAAGGTTTCATTAGCTACGCGCACATAACAATTGGAGCGCAAGTCAATGGAGGTCTGTACTCTTTACTTACGAGTCCAGACTTTGTTTGCAAAGTAACTCATGTAGATTATCTAGCAGTCTCTGGGAACCTGTTATTGTTCGAGTCATATATCCATGTGAGACATGGATATATCCCTCATCCATATGATTTGATATATGTGTATGGCCAGGTTTCCCTTTGTCCGGCCACTGACCTATATATTGTCCCCAGAGGCACCGATACAGCTCAGTTATATAGAAATTACATTCCTGATCTAATTTTACGCTGATGTAGTTGTTCAAATTGTTCGTTTTTACGCGTGTAACTAAAATGATGCTGGATCTCACAGAGCTTAATTGGTGGATAGTTATCTTCAGGACAGGACACTTGCGTGTATAAGTTGACCAGCGCGTTGTCTGTACATGAATCCTATTGAGAATGTATAGGATACTCTAAGAAACAAAAATAAATTACTGCCATCCATCCACTCCCTGCAGTTCTTCATGATCTTCGAACTACCTTGACATTGATTGCAATGTGCTTTGTTGGAATCTGAGGTTATAAATCTCATCATTTTGATTGCAATCCATATCGGTTAGTTTGTCTCTCTAGGGTCCTTTTATGCACACGAGAGCTAAATACCCCTGGACCTATAGATTAAATGGATTCCGAACCACTAACAAACATCTATACTACAGACAGGATAGGAACTTGAAGCCCGTGATACCATAGGCCATCCACTTAACCACTTGCCCACCAGGCCGTTATCCATATCCAATCTGATTTCATTCTGAACTTATATACTATGTTTTTATTTATAAACTTCCAGTTTAGGCCTTTTCAAGACAGCAAACCTATTGTTTTTATTTTATTTTTTACAGTACCATTCGATTTATATTTTTGCCAAATATCACATTTGAATTCCACTGAAAAGAAATTCTACAGTTACAACTTTTTCATATATTTTCTTAATGTTTCGAAACCAGTGTATTTATGTTCTTACACCACGTTAACGTTTGAATTATAAAGCGAAATCCAAAAAAACATTCTCTTTTTGCACCCAACTCTACGAACGAAACACGAGAATAAAATAAAATATTTCCCTATCTTATCTGCATTTAGAGTACCTGACTGCAGGCGATTCAATATCTGCCCGAGAGCAAGTAAAAATAATGTCACATCTTCCTGATAAACGCATGTCTTAAGGTAGCGCGAGTCGCATTCATTGATGAGATATCTCAGACGCATAAAAGACACATTTTGGGAAGGCCTCTGAATACCTTTGAGAAACCAGATGCGTATTTGCAGAGCTCTCGGGGAAACGAAATAAATTCAAAACTTGGGCAATAAGTAGGACAGAGGACCAAATATTTTGTACCTTTTTTTGCACTTCAGTTGGCGAGTCTTTAGAATGTTTTTTGTAGTCACTAAAGATTATTTATTAAATTGTATTAAATATTTAACTTTGAAATAAGAAAATTATAGTCAATTTGTTTTTATGAAAAAATGAACAAAAAAGTGATTTGCCACATATAAATTGCTTCATCAGATTAAGATTTAAATAAGTACTTACTTTTCATGATACTGTTCTTTATATTTCATGTATTAGGCTGTAAATGGATCAAACATTTTACTTCTTTTGACCATTCGTGGTATATGAAATTCAATTATAGGGTTGAGGCATTGTCAATATTCATAAAAATATTATTATAAAAACGAAGCATTCAGACGAGAAAAAAACTAATATAAGTGTTACAGTAAAAGAGATTAAATTGGTATTTATGCACAATCCCAGATTAATCACAATCATCATCATCATTGGTGCAACAGCTCATTTTGGCCAAGGCCATCTACCTAATGACAGATTACTAGACGAGAGATGTGATGCTTTTTTACGGGGTAGGGTTGTCAGCTCTACGCCCAACGCTCAACAGTCATATGAGACAGGGACCTACGGCGTAAAGTGGATTCCGAACCACTAACAAACATCCTTGCCACAGTTAGGATTCAAACCTGAAGACTGGTACAACATGGCAAAGTGTTTTCCACTTGATAACCAGTTGCTATCGATTTCGAAGCTGATATCACACTGAACATATAAAAAAAAAAGGTATCTAAGTTTACATTTTGAGCATTTTCAAGAAACCCAACCTATTGTTTTTATTTTATTTTTGTCTGTACCATTCGATTCATATTTTTGTCAAATATCGCATTTGAATTCCGCTGAAAAGAAATTCTACATTCACAACTTTTTCATATTTTTTCTTAATGTTTGGAAACCAGTGTATTTATGTCCTTTAACACCACGTTACGTTTGAATTATAAAGCGAAATCCAAAAGTACATTCCTTTTTTGCACCCAACTCTACGAACGAAACATGAGAATAAAATAAAATATTTCCCTATCTTATCTGCATTTAGAGTACCTGACTGAAGGCGATTCAATATCTGCCCGAGAGCAAGTAAAAATAATGTCACATCTTCCTGATAAATGCATGTCTTAAGGTAGCGCGAGTCGCATTCATTGATGAGATATCTCAGACGCATAAAAGACACATTTTGGAAGGCCTCTGAATATCTTTGAGAAACCAGATGCGTATTTACAGAGCTCTCAGGGGAACGAAATAAATTCAAAACTTGGGAAATAAGTGCGACTGAGGATCGAACATTTTGTACCTTTTTTTTTGCACTTCAGTAGGCCAGTCTATAGAATGTTTTTTTTTTTTTTGTAGCCACTAAAGATTATTTAATAAATTGTACTAAATATTTAGCTGTGAAATACGAAAATATACAACTAATTTGTTTGATTTTATTAAGAAATATATTAAAAGTGATTATCATTATTCATTGACTAATCAAATTAAGATTTAAATAGTTACTTACATTTCATATCAATTTATATATTTCATAAATTTGATTTTAAATGGCCTAAAAATTTCACTTCTTTAGCATCCTTCATGATATATGAAATTCAATCATAGGGGTGTTAATATTAGTAAAAATATTATTCTTAAATCAAGCATTCCGACAAAAAAAACTAATATATATGTTAAGTGAATGTGATTAAACTAGTGATTATGCATAATCAACGATTAATCACATTCACTGTAATATATATAATTTACTAATTTGTTTGATTTTATAAAATATATAAAGTGATTTTCAATATATAAATTGCTTAATTAGATTAAGATTTAAATAATTATTTACATATCATGATAGAGATCTTTATATTCCATTACTTTGATTATAAATAACCGAAAACTTTTACTTCTTTCGCATCATTCAAGATATATGAAATTCAATCATAGGGCTCTTAATATTAGTAAAAATATTATTAATAAAAGCATTCAGACGATAAAAACTAATATATATGTTACGGTAAATGTGATTAAACTGGTGATTATGCGTAATCACCAACTAATCATACTCATGGTATCACACACACACATATATATATATGAAAATCATGATGAATAAATAAAAATAACAATAAATTCTTTAGTTAAGAAAGGACGAAGAAAAAATCTAATAGAGTAAAATTTAGCATATTCATTGTAATACACTCATGTCCATAAATTAAGGATAATTCAGAATCACACAGAAATTGAACTCTAAAATAAAAATTTCACCTGTAGAATTATCACACACATCTTGAAGAGGAATATGCAAATTACAGGAAACCACCAGATCTCGCGGATAGTACGTCACAATGACGAGAGTGTAAGAGAGGGGTATGTAAGGAATGGTGGCAAAGAAGTAAAATTGTTCACAAGCGCTGTAAAAGCCTTTCTGCGCAATAACCGCATAGTTATGGCACAAAGAAAGCCTTTGGACGATTTTTTATGTGGTAGAATTATCGGACGATTGGAATGTGGACGTACCCAGCTGGAAGTATCCGAGGAACTTGAATCGCCCAGAGTGTCATCTCCAGGCTTTGGCAACGATTCCAAGATGATGGTAATGTGAGTAGATGTTACAGCACAGGTCGCCCCCGAATTACAACGCCGAATGAGGACTTATTTAAAAGCTATTTGCCAAAAGAAACAGACGGAGCACAGCATCAGACCTATCTCGTCAGATCTCTTCAGCTACCGGTACGACAGTTTCAAGGCAGACCTGTGTACAGACGCTTAGGGCACATTGGTCTATATGCTCGTAGGCCTGTCAGATGTGTTCCACGTACCGCAACTCACTGTCGCCAGCGATTAACCTGGAGTAGAGAGCATGCATTGTGGACACCGCAACAGTGGTCTTGTGTGATGTTTCCCGACGAGTCCAGGTTTAGTTTGCAGTCTGATTCTCGCCGGACTTTCATATGGAGTGCGCCAGGAACCGGTTACCACCAAGAGAACACTACTGAACGACACCATTACGGTGGTGCAGGATGACTCGTTTGGGGAGGAATTATTCTTGGTTCCAGAACTGACCTGCATGTTCAGAGTGTAACGATGACAGGCCATTGTCTTTCTTAAATGTTAAACGTACATGTCATTCTTTAACAACATGTACGTTTGTTTCGGGGCGCCATGGGTGCTGAATTTCTGTTTATGGATGACAACGCCCGTCCTCACCGTGCAAACATTGTAGACGAATGCCTTCAATTGGAGGATCCACCCGTATGGATTGGCCAGCATACTCACCGGACTTGAATCCAATAGAGAATGTGTTTGATATGCTTGGCCGATGAATTGCAGCCCGTCAACCCCCTCCCACCTGTCAACCGTAACTTCGGAGGGCATTGCTTGATGAGTGGTGTAATATTCCCCAAGATCAGATTGATAATTTGATACTCAGCATGCCTAGGCGTTGTAATGCCTGTATTGCATCGTCCGGGAGACATACTCCATATTAACCATCATACTAACCATGTTATACTGTTTTTTGTAAATAGGTTCTTTTTTGAAATTTGCTCCAGGGAGTAAAAATCGCAGTTTTTATTAATTATGTCAAACATATAGCATCTTTTTTGCTCTTTACCTTTTGTTTAATAAATAGACTTTACAAATAAGTGAAATTTGTTTTGCTTCTGTCTCTTTCTTTGCCTGAACTTCATTATCCTTAATTTATGGACATGAGTGTATATAAGAGTCGCAAGATAATTTAAATTTTTTTCATATTAATGTAATTATTGTGTCTTTATATGATTATTGTTATTTTGATTAAAGATACATTTAAAAAAATTAGATACATCAGATATATAGGATTGTTAATATTATATATATATATAATATAATATAATTCAATATATTGTATATAATATATTCGTGTAATATGTATATATATTTACTTATTTATCTCTCTCTTTATATATATAAAATGAAAGTTATGATGAATAAATAAAAATAAAAAAAATAACTATAAAGTACACAGTAAATTCATTAGGTAAGAAAGAACAGAGGATAAAATCTAATAAAGCATAATTTAGCTTATTCTTTGTGATATATTTCAGAAAGTCACAAGATAATAATTAAACTAATATGAAGAAAATTAAAATTATCTATTAATGTGATTATTATTATTGTTATTTGATTAAAGCTGCATTCAAAGTATTTATTATTTATTTATTTATTTTTTGAAAATTTGCATTTCTAAATGAAAATATTGTTTGACATAAACTGAAATTAATTAATAATTTAAAAAGTAATCCCTTTCAATATAATAGATGCACTTCTGATTATATTTATATCAATATAAAAATGTACTAATATATTTCATCATTTCTTTTAAATGAAACTATAATTTAACGCTTGAGTCATTAATTTATTCTAACTTTCTTTTGTTTACTAATCGTCTGTTTAATAAATTATTAAGAATAAATTACAACAGTCATATTATTTACAATTTCAACATTTTGTTTTAAAATGTTTAACATGTTATTAAATAATTTATGCTATTGTAAATGATGCTTAGATTAAATATTTAAAATGTTTGTTTTGAATGTTAAAGCTATTTAAAAGTTTTCTGTGTAGATTTACAGTAATTTTTTTTATATATTATCAGTAAGTAATATCAATTTTTTAATTGTTAAAACAGCTTAAGATTTAAATCTCAGTTTATTTTAATTATTGGTTTAAAAAAATTGTGTGTTGGCTTTTTTTTCTTTCTATACGAAATATAAAAAAATAATGTGCTTTTTTATTTTTTTGTAGCATAACAGGGAGTTAAATTACTCTTCTGCAAACAATCTATTCGAATAAACACATTTAACGATACAAAAAAACCTTATACGTTCAAGATTTATTTTTTTTAATTAATTTGCCTTATAAATTCCGTTCTACATTTTTATATATTATTTCATTTTATTTTTAATGCTTTTATTCGTAAAATAGAATTATAAAAAATAAGTTTACAATTTTAAAATTTCGTTAATAGATTGATTAAATTGATTGATTTAAGTTATTAACTATTTTTTTTCTATGAAGAAAAACCAATATTAAAAGACGAGAAAAAAAGTTATTGAAGATATTTATTTAATCTTTTTAAAAATAAAGACAAACCTTTAAAAAGATAAATCAACAAAATTGAATAGCATTGAATCTTTTTTACTCTTATTTTTTTTATATAGTTGATATTTTTTTTAATAAAGTTTAAATAGTTTTATTTTTTTTTTTTTTATATTATACTTCTAAGGTACTTAAAAAATTACCTTTCTTCAATACATATTTTTTTTAACGAAATGAATGTAATAAAATAATTGCTCTTAGTATTGGCTCATGCAAAAATGTTTTTTTATTTAATCTAATAATTTTTATTTAAAAGATTGGGGATAAAATTAAATGTCTTTTTTTCGAATAAAAAAAAATTTGTAGATTGATTAAATTATATTGTTTTCATAACTATTTTAATTATTTTTTGGAATATACTTAGTTTAACAATTATATTTGCATTGCTATCCGTAAAAATATTTATTTAGTTAAATTTAATTATAAATTAATATTAATTTTAAATTAATTTAACTAATTTAATTTAATGTTTTAATTAATTAATTTTTTTAAAATTTTATTTTAATTTTTATTTATTTTAAATTTTATTTTTATTTATTTTAAATTTTATTTTTATTTAATTAAATTCATTCCATTTTATTTATAATTAATTAAATAATTGAAATTTATTTTTATTTAATTAATTACATTTTATTTTTAATTATTAAAATAAGTAAATTTTATTTTAGTTAATAAAATTCATTCCATTTTATTTTTAATTAATTAATAATTAAATTTTATTTTTAATTAAGTAAATTCATTCCATTTTATTTTTAATTAATTAAATTCATTACATTTTATTTTTGATAAATTTTATTAATTAATTAATTTAAGTTACATTAATTTTATTCTCAATCTTTTAAATAAAAATTATTATATTAAATAAAAAGACTTACATGCAAGAGCCACTACTAAGAGCAGTTAATTAAAATGAAATAATTATACTTATTAATAGAAATAAGATTATATAACAAATAAATTACTATTTGGTTTTAGTTTATTAAATCCTAAGCCTAAAGATTTATTAAGATTTATTTAAACATTATAAATAAAATATCACAATTTGAAATTAACGTCAATATGTATGTGTATTTAAAGATATTGACGAATGCCAAGTTGAAGGAACTTGCAGTCAGTTTTGTGAAAACACTGTCCCAGGATATAAATGCACTTGTGTTGAAGGCTACCGTCTTGGAACAGATAAACGAAAATGCAAAGCAACAGGTAAGTTCCGTTCTTTGTAATAGGAGAAAAGTATAACCCATTTAACCCTACAATGCATTCAAATTTAGGTGTAGTCCAAATTCCCTTTTGCTCTATGTACCCCTAAAGTGTTAAGGGATCATCAGCTTCAATTTAGGCGTTTCATCTCTATGAGATTTTTAATGTTAAAAATACAAAACTCAAGATTATGAAAATTATGACCACTCTGATACCCAGATGAGAAGCAGAAAACAAATTAAACGAACTCTGGGCTAGTTACTTACTTTCTATGCTGGACCAACCATATTGAGTTCAGGAATTAATGAGGAATTTTTGAGTGATAAATTGTGGGAATATTCGGTGGATAGAAATTTCCTTGAACGTCAATTGGTAGAAGCGAGATAGGATTTGTACAATGCTGCCGTCTACATTGTGTTCAGCATAGGGATGACAACCCTACTCTTACAACCCTACTCTCTACAACCCTACTCTAAGTCAGCGTCACGGAGCCAAGTCAGACTTCTGCCTACGTGTTCTTAACTTAATCACAACTGAAGCTGCCCTCCACCTTTCCGTCCTTCCATGAGACCAACCACATGGGTTCTTGCACTTGGTTTTGATGCTGCTGACTACCAAGTGGGATAAGAAACAACAACATTTTGTTGAACACTCTGAATTGGTTAAATTTAAAATACTATTTACAAGACTATACTGGAATCTTTTACTCGACTTCAATTTAATTTTTACGCATATGGCGCTTAATTTTTATTTCCTTTCACTAATTGTTTAATTTAAGGAACAAAATGAAACAATTGTGTTAATAAAAAAACCTTGGCTAAATTACTCTGCATAACAGATATCTAATTTAATTAATAGTTCAGTAACACATCGTGGAATTTTATCGTTATCGTATATTTTAAAACTATAAAATCATTATTAGAATTCTAATACATATTTAATATTTGCTTAACAAAATTGTGCTTCACTCAAAAATAAAAGGAAAATATAATATTAAAGCGTGAAATATTTATATTTTTTTTTAATAGAAATGAATTTTGTTTAAACATTCGAAAATATCTTTGATACTTACTTTCTCTACTGAACCAACCATATTGCATCAAAGTATGGCCAGTCAAGTTGTTTCCATTAGGAAGAGAAAGCATGATAATTCTCTTGAACTTCAACGGATTTGGGTTTTAACAGCTCAGCCAACAATGCCTTATATTAATTCACTAAATCAGTGAGATTAAAAGGGTAGTTTTAGCAAATAATACACTTAGAATCCTTTACTACTTTATAAGCGTATATATATTTAAACAAGAAGCAAGTTTTATTCCATTTCATTGCTCTTGTTCATTTATTTAGGGGAAAAAATAGAATTGTCAATTAGTTAGTTAAATTACTCTGCATGACAAACATCTAATTTAGTTAATAGATCAGTGACGCAGCTTGGAATTTTATCGTTACGATGTTTTAAAACTGATTCTAATTCTGAATTCTAATGCATATTCAATATTTGCTTGCATGAAATAAACAAATTGTACTTCACTCACAAACAAAATGAAAATATAATCTTAAAGATGAAATATTTGTTTCTTTAATATGAATGAATTTTGCTTAAACATTCTAAAGCGTCTCTGATACTTACTTTCTCTACTGGACCAACCATAAGGCATCAAAGTATGGCCAGTCAGATCACATAGAAACAGAAAGCGTGAGATTTCTCCTTAATTCAGCATGTTTGGGTTTTAACAGCTCAGCTGCTAATGTTTTGTTTAATTCACTGAATATGTGAGATTAAAAGACTGTATTTACAAGTAATACACGTAGAATCCCTTACTACGTTATAAACAAGTTTTATTCCATTTCATTGCTCTAGTTAATTTATTTAAACAAGAAAATTAATCAAAACAACGATAATGTCAAGTAGTTAGTTAAATTACTCAGCATAACAAACGCCTAATTTAATTAACAATTCAGTGACACGTACACGCAGTATTTATTATTGTTGTGTTGTTTTAAAACTAATTAAATCATTGTTAAAATTCCCGTAACGAATGTGATCTTTGTTGGTTGAAAGTAAACAAATGATGTTTTATTCAAAAACAGATCGAAAATTTAAACTTGATGCACGAGTAATTTTGTTCCTTTAATCGAAACTGTGTTTGTTTAATCATTTAAAATGCATTTCTTTATTTAATGTAAACACGTGCATTTTATTTTTTAAAAATAAAGTAGAAAATTTGCATTTAGAGTAAAAATAAATTATTTTGTAGCTGAATTAAACACACTTTGAAAATATTATTTTAACTAAAACACGAAAATGCAGTTTTCGGAAAAGTAAACATTCATTATTCTAATATTTTTTTAAAATTTTAGTACGATAATCGTCTTAAAATACATAGTTCCTTTTACTGTTTTATTCGAATTTAATAAAGGAAAATGATTAAAAATAAAAATTGATTTGCAATAACACGAACACATTAAAAATGTTTTTATGAATGATTTAATTTGTTAGCTACAGACCTTTTTATTGGAATTGATATAAATTTGTTTGCATTTATATTTATTTACTGGCATTAATATTGGAATTTAGTTATTAAAATAAAAAATTAAATTATAGTTATTAATTAAAAAATAATTAGACATGAATTATTAATTATTGCATAATTATTTATTTGTATTTATATTTAATGAAGTACGTCAATACATGAGCTAGAAGAAAAAAAATTGTGGTATTCTTTATAATCAAAAGCCAAATCTTAAGTGTAATTACAAAAAAAAAAAAAAATGCAAAACCAAATCTTCCTGTAATGGAAAATATAGTCAGAAAAGCAAGAACTGGCAAATTAATGAGAATTTAATTCGGGCATTTCTTCATTAATAATTCATACCAGACAGGGAATAACTGCAGGAGTTCATAATTTAATTTCAATTGCAGGGGAAGAATCGATACCCTGCAATTAACGTCAAAGTTTTAATTTAAGCGGCACTTTTGTCAAAATGGTGGAAGAAGGGAAAATATTTCAAACTGGAAAATGAGTTTCGTTATTCTATCTGTTGTTTTTTTTTTTTAAAAACCTTTTCCAAAAAGTTGTGATTTATGTGACAGATTATTGATTTTCTGCCCGCATCTCAAAATACTAGTGTAATGCTTATTGCAGAACCATAAAAACTGCCTTTTGCGTCTTAAGGAAGTGGTAAAAAAAATGACAGTGATTAAAAACTAAAAATGATTGGCAAATATTTATTTAATTAATTAGTTATTTAATTAAAAATATTTTTTAATTATTTAATAATTTATTTAAAATTAGTTATTAATTTGCACTTATAATTATTTATTTTCATTCATATTTATTTGCATACATATTTAATCTTATATTTATTTACCTGTGTTCATACTGTACATTTAATATAACTTAGATTATTAATTTGTATTTATGTTAAAAGACAATGGTTATTAACTAAAATTGATTTGCAATAACTTAACAAATTAAATCGGTC
Source organism: Caerostris darwini (assembly GCA_021605075.1). NCBI lineage: Eukaryota > Metazoa > Arthropoda > Arachnida > Araneae > Araneidae > Caerostris > Caerostris darwini. The sequence goes on from BPLQ01008122.1 coordinate 223,831, forward strand.
ATAAAATCATTTTTAATGTGTTTAACTAAAGAATTTGTTATTGGAATTAATAAAAATTTATATATATTTATATTTATTTGTATTTAATTTTAATTAATTGCATTTATATTTAAATTATTTGTAGTTATATTTATTTATTTGAATTTATATTTATTTGATTGCAATTATATTTATTTAATAGCATTATCATTGGAATTTAGTTATTAAAATAAAAATTATTTTAAAATAAATTCTTAATTACTGCCCAAATATTAATTAGTGTTTGTATTTAACGAATTATGTCAATGCATAAGCTAGAAGAGAAAAAGATTTGTGTTTTCTCTTTAAAATCAAAAGCCAAATCTTAAGCGTAATTACAAAAAATGCAAAACCAAATCTTCTTGTAATGGAAAAGATATTCAGAAAAGCAAGAAGTGGCAAATTAATGAGAATTTAACTCGGGCATTTCTTCATTAATAATTCATACCAGGCAAGGAATAACTGCGGGAGTTCATAATTTAATTTCAATTGCAGGGGAAGAATCGATACCCAGCAATTAACGTCAAAGTTTTAATTTAAGCGGCACTTTTGTCAAAAGGAAGGAAAATATTTCAAACTGGAAAATGAGTTTCGTTATTCTGTCTGTTGTTTCTTCTTTTTTTAAAAACCTTTCCAAAAAGTTGTGATTTATGTGACAGATTATTGATTTTCTGCCCGCTTCTCAAAATACTAGTGTAATGCTTATTGCAGAACCATAAAACTGCCTCTTTGCGTGTTAAGGAAGTGGTAAAAAAAAAAGAAAAATCCAACTGCCCTTTATTTAATTCTTTTCTAATCTGTTTCCATCCTTTTTTTCGTTACCAAATTTTTTTTTTTTGTTTTTGCGCAGGATTTTGCATGATGAGGAATCATTTACTCAATGCATAAAAAAATTTCAATTTAATTAAGCTGAAGAAAATATTTGATACGAAATGTTATTTCTTTTAAAGGGAAATAAATGTTGTTTAGGTTTTTAAAAAAAGAAACATGGCAGTGATTAAGGAAGTCATGTGTCTACTTAGATTTTATTAAAAGTGAGAAAGAATTTGTAAAATTGACAGTGGTATTATGCATGTAAAGATATTGAGTTATATTGAGTAGGGATATTCAATTTATTAAAGCTAATAAATGGTATTTTAATTATCTTCAAAAAATAATTAACTTAATTGTTATTTATTACAATTTATTATTATTTTTATAATAATTTTGTTATATTATAATTTAACAAATTATGATATATATTGTAATTTTAATTATTCCTTCATATAGAAATTCTCAAAATTATTATTATTATTATTATCATTATAATTAAATACCATTTGAACAATAAAAACTTCCTACATTTTCGACAATAAAAAAAAATTTTTCCATTGTGTTATTTTAAATTATTCAGAAAAAAATAAAAATTAATATTTAGGGAATAACTTTATATACGTGCTTTGACAATTTTTCCAGACAATTTTATTTTCAATGTCTGAAAATATGTTACAATGCAGTTCAAAGACACATTTTTTTTTTCAATTAACCGTAACTTTTTTCAATTAACTTTTTGGAAAAGGTTTTTTAAAAAAAAAAGGAAACAACAGATAGAATAACGAAACTCCTTTTCCAACGTTAAATATTTTAATTTTTCCAGCATTTTGACAAAAGTGCCGCTTAAATTAAAACTTTGACGTTAATTGCTGGGTATCAATTTTTCCCCTGCAATTGAAATTAAATTATGAACTCCCGCAGTTATTTCTTGCCTGGTATGAAATATTAATGAAGAAATGCCCGGGTTAAATTCTCGTTCATTTGCCAGTTCTTGCTTTTCTGAATATCTTTTTCCACTAAAAGAAAAAATAATTATTATAAAAAATAATAATAAATAATTATAAATGGCCTAGGAATAAAAACACATAGCACGAGTGGACTGTAAAACACAACACGCCTTTTTTATTCCAAAACAAACGCATACTGCTGGTGCTGGTGTTGCATTTCTATCTCCAGCTCAACCGACACAGACAAAATGTTTACATTATCGGGCGTTGGCTTCCAATAAGATTTTTCTTTCCTTTTTTTTTACAATGCAAAAAAATGTAAATATTTATCCATAAGGCAACAGTAAATTATAATAAATAATAATAAAAATAATTATTTCTTATAGATAATAAAAAAACCAATTATTAGCTTTAAAAAATTGAATTACAAATATCTCTACACACATAATACAACTGTCAATTTTACAAACTCTTTCTCTCTTTTAATAAAAACTAAGTATACACATAGCTTCCTTAATCACTGCCATGTTTCTTTTTTTTAAAAAAACCTAAACAACATTTTTCTTCTTTAAAAGAAATAACATTTCGTAAGAAAGATTTTCGCTTAATTAAATTGAAATATTTTTATGCATTAAGTAAATGATTCCTCATCATGCAAAATCCTGAGCAAAAACAAAAAAATTTGGGAAAAGAGAAATGGATGGAAACAGATTAGAAAAGAATTAAATAAAGGGCAACTGTAATTTTTAATTTTTTTTACCACTTCCTTAACACGCAAAAGGTAGTTTTATGGTTCTGCAATAAGCATTACACTAGTATTTTGAGAAGCGGGCAGAAAATCAATAATCTGTCACATAAATCACAACTTTTTGGAAAGGTTTTTTAAAAAAAAAGAAAAGACAACATATAAAATAACGAAACTCATTTTCCAGTCTGAAATATTTTCCTTCCTTTTGACCAAAGGGTCGCCTAAATTAAAACTTTGACGTTAATTGCCGGGTATCGATTCTTCCCCTGCAATTGAAATTAAATTATGAACTCCCGCAGTTATTTCTTGTCTGATATGAATTATTAATGAAGAAATGCCCAAGTTAGATTCTCGTTAATTTACCAGTTCTTGCTTTTCTGAATATCTTTTCCTTTTCAAGAAGATTTGGTTTTAGCATTTTTTTGTAATTACACATTATATTTGGCTTTTGATTTTAAAGAGACAGCACAAGTATTTTTTTCTTTTAGGTATGTATTGACATAATTCATTAAATATAAATACAAATAAATAATTGTACAATAATTAATAATTTATTTTTAATTACTTTTCAATTAATAAATTATATTTTAAAAATTAAATTTTAATATTAAAGCAAATGAGTAAATATAAATGCAAATAAATGTATAATATTTCCAATAAAATTTCTGTAGCTAACAAATTAAAACGTCCATAAAAACGTTTTTAATGTGTTCAAGTTATTGCAAATTAATTTTAGTTTTTAATCATTGTTAGTTTAATATAAATACAAATAATCTAATTGTTGTAATAAAATTCCAATATGTATGCAAATAAATATGAATGAAAATAAATCATTATAAATGCTAATAAATAAATAGTGAATATAAATAATTTTAAATTTTAAATACATTAATTAATAATTAAAATATACTTTTAAATTAATTAATTAAATTATGGTAAATTAATTGCAATTTTAATTTTTAATCATTGTCTTTTAATACAAATGCTAATAAAAAATCTAATTTTTATAATAAAATTCTAATATGAATAAAATAAATAAATATAACTAAGTATTCATAATTTAAGTATAAGTATTTATTTGTACTAGTATACAAATAAATATGAATGAAAATGAATCATTATAAAGGTAAATTAATAAATTGCAAATAATTAAATATAAATTTTAAATAAATTAATAATTGAAAAATATTTTTTAAATAAATAAATAATTAATTAAATTATTGCAAATTAATTTTAATTTTTGATTATTGTCTTTTAATATAAATGCAAATAAATAAATAATTGTTATAACAAAATTAAATGAAAAATGAATACAAAACAAATAAATACGAATGAAAATAATTATAATGGCACAGCAGTAGGTATGAATGAAAATAAATTATAAATGCAAATTAATAAATATGAATGTAGATTAATAAATATAAATTTAAATAAATAAGGCAATTGTTAACGAATTAAATCGTTCATAAAGACATGTACTTATAGAGTTCAAGTGATTGTAAATAAATTTTAGGTCTTAATTTACTGTATAAATTATTTAGTTCGTACCAAAAATATTATTTCATTCATTATTAATTAAAGCGTTATTAATTAAATTAGTAAAATATATTAATTGAAACAATTATTATATTTATTAATTTATTATATTTAAAATATCCAATAACATTTCTATAATTAATGGCACTTTAAAAATAATTAAAATCTTTTTTCAATTTATATTATTTTTTAAAATACCAATACTTCAATACTGTTGTTTACATTATTATTGTACAAGTATTTACTACAAATATAATCTTATGACAATTAAATTTTGAAAGTAATTGAATAATAAATTGATACATGCCTTCATTCTTCAGTACATTTATTTTCTTCTTTGCTTACATGAATCAAAACTATTTTTTGTCAGAAATAATAGAATTTCATATCAAAAACAATAAAAAATCATTAATAAACGGTTTATTATATATTAATCATACAATATTTAAAAATTAGCAATTATTTACTGAAATAATTTTTATTATCATTCATGATTCATTACATGAGTAAATGAGTAAACGTGATTCATTAATTAATTCACATAACTAAACGTGACGATTAATAAGTAAATGTTGTAAATTGTTCACTAAAACTTATTTGTGATAAAACAAATTATTTTTGACTGATAGATATTTTTTATATAATACATAGAAAAACTTTTGAAGACTGTCCATTTTTTAATAAAATAAAAATTTGAATTTGAATTCTTTTTTTTAATTAAATAAGAATTTGAATTTATTTATCAAAATTAAATTTATAAATATACAGTCCAACAAGCCCTCCATTGGGAAATAATATAACATGCCTCTCTTAATATAGGTCCTGATCCCTATCTGGTATATGCTAATCGAGCTGACATTCGCATGGTAGCTTTATCAAGCATTGAGCCACCTTCTAAGATCCTAAGTGGACTCCAGAATGCTATTGCTGTGGATTTTCACTACGAGAGTGGCAGAATATTCTGGTCTGATATTACGACAGATGTCATCCGAAGTGCCTATTTTAATAGTACTGGAGTATATGATGTAGTTACGTATGGTCTGACAAGCCCAGCTGGATTGGCTGTCCATTGGCCATTGGAGAAGATTTTGTGGACCGATTCTGGTACGTCGAGGATCGAGGTGGCCGGATTCGATGGTTCCATGAGACGTGTACTGATCTGGAAGAATCTAGAAAAACCACGAGCTATTATAGTTAATCCAGAAGAAGGGTAAGTTTGGCCAATCCATGCATGATATGATCTAATTGTAAAATTAATGTTTGTAAAATTTAAAATGGCATATTTGAGGTTTATGGTTGTTAATACACTTTCTCGGTATGAGGGCATGGTCAAAAAGTATTGGAGAGCCAGTGAACTAATGGCTTAGGGCCAATGTTCGGCATTTGTAAAATAAAAATAAAAGATTTATAGTTGTAATTATGAATCACAAATTTAATGATATAAATTTGTGATTCATAATTACAACGGTAAACCTCAAATATTTCATCCAAGTTTTTTTTCTCAAATTGCATTTTACTTAAATAATTTGAATTAAAACTATTGGATTTTAAACTAGATATTTATTTTATGTTTGATTTGCTTATTTAAACTTTTATTTGTTTTAAATTAATAGTTTATTTAGAATTGCTTATTTAATTTGTTTTCAGTTATTTAATTTTTACTTATTTTAATGTTTCTTGCAATTTTTTCAAAATTAAATTTGCAATAACTTTAAAATTATTCTAAAACTTTTACTTTTTTTCTGCTATCAATATATTATTATTTATATAGAAGTGCTCTATATTTTTCGAGTGTTTCCCTTCTAAAAATGGTTACTAGTTAATAAAAATTTATATTTACTTTCATCTAACTTTTTAATTTGTTTCTTCGAAAATATAATTTTATAATAAAAAAAAAAAAAATGAGAAATTAAACGAGCTTACTTAAATGTGCAATAAATGTATCCATTTCTTCATTATAAAAAAATTTATAAATTTTTGAAATGATTAAAAATATTACATTGAAAATACAACAGCAATATACATTTCACCAATGAGTTACGCTCAAATAACAAACGAGCCGATATTTGTATCGGTTTAATTGTTGGCAGAGGAAACCATTTCGAGTGATTGTTTCTTTTCAGGACTGTTTACTGGACCGATTGGGGCAGCCGACCGCGAATCGAGAAAGCCATGCTGGACGGAAGCGAGCGAAAGGCCATTGTGGACACTTCTTTGTTTTGGCCAAATGGTCTCACAATTGACTACCCCGCTCAGAGGCTGTATTGGGCAGACGCCAAGCACCACGTCATTGAGACGTCAGCACTTGATGGAAGTGGCAGGCGGAGGGTTATAGAGCGGGGTGAGTGTTTAACTATTAGATTTGTTTACTACTATTTATTCACTGGCAGAATGTTGAATAAACACAAAATTAGCAGATATGATCCACAGAATATAATTCATTTGTAGTTTGGGTAAATTTTATTATGTATACAGAATTAAGGGTTTGAGAATTTTAATAACTCATTTTAAATAATATAAATTGATTGAATAAAGCAATCATTATTGTCCTAGAATTTTTAATAATTTGAAAAAATGTATATAACTCGATTTATTTGGAAAAAAAATTGAAAACTAATAGTGCAAATTTTCTGACTTATTTTTTTTTTTTTTTAATAATAACTAAGTAATGATGCCATTCATTGATAATCCATTTAGAGATAGTGCCATCTAGTAGCTTGAAAATCTGATATAAAAAATGTTTTTATTTAAGGAAAAATTATTAATTATTTTTAATTAATGTTTAGCGGCGAATATTTGGAACCAAATAATAAATTCAAAGAAGAAAGTTGATAAATTGTTTTAAGTGTTATAGTTTTTAAATTGTGCTTTTACAATTACATTATGTATTTTATTTCTAATGGCAAGAGAAAATGACAAACATTTATAAGATAAAAAAATAAATAATAATAGAATAAAATAAAATACCCCGTCCCACACACACACGAAAAAATAAGAGAAAAAAGTCAATGTCCTGTTAGCAAAGTTCTAGTGTCCCAATATCTTTTCGCTTCGGAATCCTCATTCAAGTCCGGGCATCCTTCTACATGCTGTCTGTCCATGATCTCGTTTTTTCCATAGAGTGGGCAATTTGGGCTATCAAAAGGGACTGCCACTTGGCCTTTCGGAAATTCCATCAAATCTTTCAGCATCGTAGTTGGCAATGTTGAATCTCAACTTTCTTAGATTGGGGCAGGCAACCCACATTCCATTGTAAGACACTCAACCGACACGAAGGTGATCACTCTAAGAGATTTCCTGCTTGCAGATTAGATTTGCTGCAGCAGATCTTTCAGCCGCTTAGGACCTTACCAGGTCTACTGCACATATGGAGTTAGATCTACTGTTGCACTTCATTACATTATATATATATATATAAAGAATGATATAAATTATGCTTAAGAAATTTTAAATATCATACATTTTATTAATTGCATGGATCTGTTCAGTTCTATACGTAGGACAAATTAATCGTAAGCTAAATAAGCTCTACTTATGCTTAAATATATGAATCTAATAATTGAAAAATTGAATTTTTAACAATGTAAAAATTCCTATATTTCTTTTGTAATTTAATGTGTGAAAATTTTTTAACAAGCTGTGCATCACATAAAAGGCAGCCTAAAGAGTATTTTACATTGCTTTCCTTCTTTACATAACGCACTAGTGAGTATATATAAATAATGTTTGAACTAAATTCTTTCAAATATTTTCATAAGATCCGAGTATTTGTTTGCTTGTTTAAAATATTATAGTCCATAAATTCTTTAGATTAAATATGAGTTTGCCTTCATGTTATTTTATATATGAAAGAATAAACTTTATTTGGAAATTGTTACGAAAGAATTTTGAAATATTAGCAAATATATTTCATTTCTTAGTTAAATGGTTAAAATCTATAATTTTATGTGCATTTGGATAATTACTATAAAATTGTCAATCACAATATATATTTAACTATCTCAATAACTTAAAAAATTAAAACTATATATATTTCTTATTTTTAAAATTTGTAGCGACTGGAAGATCCATTAGAACTTAATTTTTGCAAAACTTCTTTTATATTCGACATATTGCATTAGTGAGATATGAACTAAAGTTCAAGTGATTGGTGGTAGTACACGAGATGCACCATTTTAGAAAAAATTTTGTATTTGTGCCAAATTCAAAAAAATTGCTTATACAAAAAAGTAATAATAATAGTTCACCATTTTACGTTTTACATAATTTTAACATATTTAATCAGGGCATTTTTAAAGTACTTTTAAAATATATATACCAATATATGAATCTATAAAACCTATGAAATATACAGCAGTTTATCAAATCAAAGAGATAATGAAGGTATTTTCGATGATAGATGATGTACTGTGTTCTATTATTATTTTTAGTATGATGAATTACTTTACAGGATATAAAATTAATTTTTTTTAGAATAAATGAAGAGTAAAGATTGAAATTGTCTCATCGGCAAAAATAATTTTATTAGGTATTTAACTAAATTCATGCAATTTTTTTAACATGCAGCGCAATTAGTAATCGATTAAATTAATTAAACTGACAACCAATTAATGTCAAACAATTGTCATTAGCCGTCGTGTTATGTGTTATTTTGTTCAAGTGAGAATAACATAGTTTCTTTTTGTGTTTAAAACCTGTAGAACGTACTACTCAAAAAAGAACATTTGTGGAAATTTTACTTTTGTATTATAATTGACAGAAATAAGAAGCATGGAATTCATGTGTCAACTTACAAAAAGCATACATCAATTAAAATAACTTATCAGCAATATTTTAAACTAGTGGTTCCTAAATTTTTTATTGCGTATTAACAAGAAAATAATATAAATTAAAATAATAAAATACACATACATTTAAATTAAATTAAAAATTGCTATTTTTATTTAGAATTTAATCTGATAATCTTGTTGTTTATGTTTGATAATATCGGAAAAATTTGTTCGAATGGCCTTTGTTCTTGCAATTCAAAAATCTGCTTCTAACTATAATTTATTTCGGAACTTAGTAAAAATATTGGCTTGGTTCTGATAAAAATATTGGCAGTATCTGTCTGGATACTTGTATGTAATATGCATGTACTTGTCTGAATAAGAAATGTCCAAACAGTATTCAGACAATCTGCATACCAGTGTTGACATTTCAATGGTTCTACATACCTGTCTGGATATTCTAATGGTTCTACGTATCTGCTTTGGACTTTCCAAGTGGTTTTACATATCTGTCTGGACATTCCAAGTAGTTCTATATACATGTTCGAACATTCCAAGTAGTTCTACTTGCAATTCGAAAAGGTCAATGAAAATTTGCTGATCATTCAAAGTGGTATTACTTACTTGTTTCAACATTCCAAGGGGCCAACTATTACATGACATTTTTCAACGTGTCAATACTCGTTAGCAGACTACAAAGCAAGTCAAAAACTATTTGGAAACTTATCCGTGATAAATCCTACCCCACCTTCCATATTTTCCAGGTATTGTTTCTTTTGATTATTACTTGGTTTTATCGATAATGCAGAGCTTTTCTCAGCAGCACTTCCATTCTTTTGATGAAATCGAACGACTTAATTCGTTAAGACGAGTTGTTCTTTTTTACCAGAGATATGGAAAATAGTTTCTAATAATAGTGAATAATTTGATTTCAGTATTAATTACTTGAAAAAAAATAATAAATGTCTTTTTTGTGAGAAATCCGCCTGGATGTTTAAAAATTTCTATTCCGTTACATTCTATACCAAATTAAAAATTGTTACTACCCAAACATAATCAATATCTTCCTATTCATGCTTCAATTTTTAATATACCGTACTTTCCATGTCTGAGTAAATCAACCTGTTCTATCTCACCTATAAAACGCGGAAGTCGGTTAGGGAAATATCGGAACCGTTTAGTCCCCTAATAATCTCCGTCTCAACACGGTTACAGTGCCCAAGTCGAGCGAGCTAAAAAATATTTGAACACCAATAAACCATGGCGTCGAACACGGGACTTCTTTAGCGCCAAGGCGACAAAGTAACTGCGCGAGACATAAAACTAAAACATTTTATGTCTTTTTTCTCGGTTTTATATATATTAAGCGAGAGTTAAAATTTATTTTATGGTTTGAAATGACTTTTAGAAGGTGGGTAAAATCGTTATTGTACGAGGAACAAGGAAGGATATTGCCTTTTCCGTTGCGGGGGTCTATTTCCGACGGGTAGGGTGGAGGGCGCAGGGCAATATTTTCTTCTGGAACGGGTACTTACTCTTTTTTTTTTTTCCGATGGCACACCTCATATGTCGAAGTAATTGCTCGATGGGAAATTCTGTGGCATTGGTTTTTAAGTTTTATGGGATTTATTTGAACTGGAGGAAGTAAATGGTGGAAAAAGGATTGATGGAACGTAGTATTCCGATGGTGTTTCCACCCTTTTTGACTCCTTCTGCGTGATTGCCAGGTTACTTGTAGAAACTTTGTCGGACTATTAAACTTTAATTTCGCATTGGAGTTGTGGAACTTGAATCCGAAATAAAGAGCGGTTATGTGACTTTTAAAATTTATTTTTAGAATTATGTCCCTTAATGTCGGACATTTAAATGACTTATGTCAAATATTCGCTGTTTTTTCCTTTTAAACTTTATTTTTCTGTTCAATAAAACTAAATAAGTACTTTATACAACACGTTACTACATTTTGAATTTTTTAAAAATTAATTTTAATCTTTTGCTTTCACTTTATACTTCTTCTTCTTCATTGGCGCAGCAGCCCAATAGTGGGCCACTGTCATCTGCCTCTTGACAGATTTCGAGAGAGCAGATGCTTTTTGTTTGGGTAGGGTTGTCAGTCTAGCATCTAGGAACCTGATGTCCGAGTGACTAGCGCTCGGTCTCGCAGGTATCGAGTGCGAATCCCAGAGATGCCATGAATGTTTGTAGTGGTTCGGAATCCACTTTAAGCTGTAGGTCCCGGTCTCATATGACCGTAGAGCGTCACAGAGCCCAATTAGTCTTCTTCTCCCCCATATCATTCCCAAACTGTAAAGGGGAAACTCATCTCTTGACACAGTGACGTGGTGTAGTAGTCGTAGTAGTCGTCTAGCGTCTAGGCCCAACACTCCACCGTTATTTTAGATCGGGACCTACTGTTTAAAATGGATTCCGATTCACTAAAAATATACATGGCACCGACAGCCAAAACATCAGTCATTTGGCCATCAGGCACCTTATTTTATACTATGACCAGAAATATTTATAAAAAAAAAAACAGTTTACTTTTAAAGCAGTTTGTAAAGTTACAACATGAAATTTAACCAATTATCTTGGATTTTTTTTGTTAAAGATCGATGGGCTTCTTGTTCTTTTTATGAAGGACATGAGCAGCTCGCCAAAGGGTAGGGGGGATATTGCCTTCCGGAAGGACTTTTATGGATAACTATCCCAAATATGTCGTATTGGAGGGATTAGGAAAACTTCAACCAGACAGCTTGATTATCGATTCTAGATACTTTACGGTAGTTGCTACAATCACATCAAGTCTCTCCGCTTCTAAAAGAAGTTACTATAACATACTTCCCCAACGTATTTGAGCTTCGTACTTCTGGCATGCTAGTTACGCATGTTGCCGCTGGACCATGAGTCAGTCTAGAATTTAAATTGTGATATAAATTAGGGAATAGAAAATAAACTTCACTTATGTCGTGTTATAAATAAAATGTTCAATATCATTATTATCATCATCATCAGTGGCGCAACAGCCCCATGGTGGGCTACAGCCTTCTGCCGGCTAGCACATTTCGAGATAGCAGATGTTTTCTTTTTATGAGGTAAGGTTGTCGGCCTTACGTCCAACGCTCTACAATTATATTAGATTGGGACCTATGGTTTAAAGCGGATTCCTAACCACTACAAACATCCATGGCACGTTCGGGACTCGAACACAAAACCTGTGACACCGAGCGCCAAAGCGCTAGTCACTGGATCATCAGACCCCAAAATACTCAATATACTACATGAAAATCCTGGTATCATAGAGTTTTTTCAAAGCAACTTGAAAACTGATAAATGATAACTTTATAATTGTTCAGACTATGAAATTTTATATTCTTTGGCAATTCTCACTTGATTGATGACAACATCAGAACAAAATTTTTTTTAAAGCGGCAACATTTATGTATCCTTGTAGTCTAATGTTACTTTTCAAATGTTCTTGTAGAAACAAAAATATTAATATTAATAATAAAGAAAGGATATTAAAACTTTTAAGGTAATTACTTCAATTTCAGGAGGTTTTGAAATGAATGGTTTACAAAAGAGATAATCTTCTTGAAATTCTTAATACTTCTGTTTCAAAATTAAAGTTTCCTTTTTTGTTAAGCTGAGCACAGTGAAAGAAAAAATAATTCAATAAACTAAATGATTTAATTAAACACTTTTATATACTGTTGAAAGAACGCTCTTAAGTTAAAAATCTGTTGAATTTTTAAATACTACCTCGCGTTACAAACTTACAATTTAATGTGTACTTATAAAGAGAACAAATATTTAATTAGACTTCTTTTTTCAAGAACTCAGTAGCATTTCATTCCTCTTTTTAAAAGTTTTCCTTTATTTTTAACTTGTTTCACTTCTTTTCTGTTTAAGAAGATAGAATGCACTTGCAAAAAAAATCTTTTCTTTACTTTTAGTTGTGTAAAAAATAGTTCTTATGAATTTGTTAAGTTTATAATTAGTCATTCTTTTAATCAAAAAAATAATTTCAGTTGACAGGTATGTAAGTACGTTTAAAAATTTTTTATGAAGCTGTGAACTTTTGAAAACAATTATTTTTCTTTCCTGTCATTGTCTTGGAAAAGGTCAAACATTTTTAATTTTTAAAATTTGCTGTTTTACTTATAATTAATTGAATTGGAAAATATTGCTGATTTTTAAGATTATATGATTTTGATTTGCACAAATATTAACTAAAAATATAAAGTTGACGTGTCTGATATTAAATCTTCAACATCATTTTTTCATAATAGCAAAAGAAAAATTGAATATATTTAATGTATATGAATATGACATAAATATAATTAATGTATATTCTAAAGGGAAAAATGACTTAATAAGATATGTATTTATAAGGCTATAGAAAATAAGTGTATAATTATCTGACTTAGTATCAAAATTATCTGATTAAATATCAAATTTATCTCATTCTTCATATGCGCAACAGCTCAATTTTCGGCCAAGGCCGTCTGCCTACTGGCAAATCCGTAAATAGGCTGAAAAGAAAAAAAAAGAAAAAAAAATTCTGTAACATATCGATTTCGATACAGGCGATGCTTCTTTTTACAGCATGTGGTTTTCAGCCCCAAACCTGACACTCTACGATCACATCAGATAGAGACCTATGATTTAAAATGGATTCCGAACCACTAAAATCCTCAATGGTATCAGGTTCGATGAAATGAGTGCAAAATTTCAAAATGCTGACCACTCGGGTGCTTATAAAATATTACTGCTCTACCATGGATCAAATATTACAAAGTACAGAGTTGGTAACATGATCAGAAAAATTCACACACTCATGGGAAGACGTGAAAAAAAAACTTTCCATTCAAAAGTAAACTGCCACAAATAAAAAAAAGTTTTAGTTTAAAGCAGATACCAAATTCGTACAAAATTTATTTGATAATTAACGATCAAAAATATACAATCATAAATTCTCGCATATGATGTTTCGTGGATATAATTTTCTCTCAAGGGTCTAATTCTTTTTTAATACCATAGATCTTTAAAATATGAGCTACGACAAACTGGACGACCCACACTATTCTCCCTACAACTCCAAGGGGGATGGGATGGCACGAGAGGATCTTTTTTCCAGATCATAAATGACAACCTACGTAATTGATCACCCTGAGGCTATGCGGTCAAATCGCTTTTCTTTTCGCTTTTTTTTTTTCTTCTCATTTTCGATTCAATGAAGTCCATCAATTTTAGAGCTTTCGAATTTTTTCCCCCCTATGCTTTCGGTGATATAGTTCGATTTTATTTTTTTTTCCTCCCTTTATACTCCTCACTCCCTGTATTTGAGGAATATAAAAAAAATTTCCATTTTTCAGTGTGTCACTAAGTTTTTATGATGAACTCCAACAGAAAGAGAGGGGGGGGAGGTAGGAGATTTTTGACGAGTCCCGGACTCACTCTAAGACTCGCTCGGATGGCTGTGAGAAGTTAAAGAAGATTTTCTTGGGGGCAAATTGTCCAAGGAGAACTGGTAGTTAACTACACCCCGAGGGTTTGAGATTAGTTTTTTTTAGACCTATTATTTTTGAAAGATTTCCTACATGAATAATGCTGATCGGATCTTAGTTTTTTTAATAAATAATAGTGTCATAAAACCACGGGTGTAAATTCCAGGACAGTTAAATTCAAACCATTTCATTGTTATAGTTGCATTATATAAATAAACTCATTTAACAATAATGCCATTATTATTCATTTAATATAATGACATCAATAATTATTTATAAATACTACTGTCGTAAAAACACCAGTTTAAATTCCAGGACATTTATTACAGTAAATTCAAACCATCGTATAGTTATAGACGCATGATACATAGAAACTCATTCAATGTTTTGTCATTATTATTCTTTTAAGTGAAAACGCTAACTGATTAAAGATTAATGTTTAAATAATTTATATTATTTAATCTGAACAGATATCGTTTTAATTTTAGGTAACATAATCCATTAAAAATACATATATTCATAAATATCTTCTAAGGAATACATGTATAATTGCACATTACACACTAACAAAGTTCGATATAATGAGTGTGTTGTTGTTGTGTTTTGTTTCTTATCCCACTTGGCTGGCCAAGCCCACGAGCCCATACGTGCTCATGATTGAAGGGGAAGGAAGCAGCTTCTGTTGTGATGGAGCACCCGTAGGTAGAAGCCTGACTTTTGCTCCGTGACGCTCTTACAGTCATAGAAGACCGGGACCTACGGCTTAAAGTGGATTCCGAACCACTACAAACATCCATGGCACCGCCGGGATACGAACCCGAAACATGTGGCACCGAGCGCCAGAGCGCTAGACACTCGGCCATTCAGGTCCCAAATTTGCCAACGGCACGCGGTGTTCCCAGGTGGTCACCCACCCAAGTACTGAGCACGCCCAATGATGCTTGACTTCGGTGATCTAACGAGAACCGGTATATTCAGCATGGTATGGCCGTTGGCATAATGAGTGTAAACTGGCAAAAGGCGGACAATTCATGTATTTGTGAAAAATAACTGATGTACCATGGATAAACTATTACCCAACATAGAAATGAAACATGATTAAAAAAAAAAAAAAACATCACACACTCATGGGAAGACTTTTAAAAGGAAAACATGGCATTAAAAATAAAACTACCACAAATAAACAACGTTTTAGTTCAGTGCAAATATCAAATTCGTACAAATTTATTTGATAATTATGATCAAAAATACACAATCATAAATTATGTTTGGTGGATATAATTTTCTCTCAAGGGTCTAATTCCGTTTTAAAACCATGAATCTTTGAAATAGAACTACGACAAACTGGACGACCCACAATATTCTCCATACTACAACTCAAGTGCGATGGGAGGCACGGGAGAATCCTTTTTCAGATCATAAATGACAACCTACATAATTGATCACCCTGAGGCTATGCGGTCAAATCGCTTTTCTTTTCGCTTTTTTTTCTTCTCATTTTCGTTTCAATGAAGTCCATCAATTTTAGAACTTTCGAATTTTTTTTCCTTCTACGCTCTCGGTGATATATTTTTTTTCCTCTCCCTTTATACTCCTCTCTCCCTGTATTTAAGGAAAAAAATCATTTTTCAGTGTGTCACTAAGTTTTTATGATGAACTCCAACAGAAAGGTGGGTAGGGGTGGGATAGAAGATTTTTGACGAGTCCCAGACTCACTTTAAGACTCGCTCGGATGGCTGTGAGAAGTTAAAGAAGATTTTCTTGGGGGCAAATTGTCCAAGGAGAATTGGTAGTTAACTACACCTCGAGGGTTTGAGATTAGTTTTTTTTTTTTTTTTTTTTTTTTTTTTTTTTTAGACCTATTATTTTTGAACGATTTCGTACATGAATAATGCTGATCGGAGCTAATTTTTTTTATAAATAATAGTATCATAAAAGCACGGGTGTAAAATCCAGGACATTTATTACAGTTAAATTAGAACCATTTATAGTTATAACTGCATTGTATAAATAAACTAATTCAATAATAATGTCATTATTATTGGTTTAATTAAAAAACTAACTGACTTAATATTAATTTTTAAATAATTTATATTATTTAATCTGAACAAATATCATTTTAATTTTATGTAACATAATCATTAAAAATATACTTATATTTCTAAATATTTTTTAAGGATTGAATGTATAATTGCACATTATAAACTAACAAAGTTCCTGGCGCGGACTGATGACCAATTGCTTAGCCCTCTCGCCTTTGGTATCAAAGGCTTCAGGTTCTGATTTCTGCCTGGATGACCGAAACGCCCTGACGATGATGTAGCTGAGATTCTACTTTAGCGAGAAAAGCAGAAAGTACCAATGTTGCATTCATAAACGACTACAATGTATTAGTAGGATTGAAATTATCTCAATTAGATTCGCTGAAATGAGTACACACTTTCAAAATTCTGACCACTCGCGTGTTTGTAAGATATTACTGCTGCAACATGGTTCAACTATTACCAAGCAGAGAGATGATAACTTGAAACATGATCTGAAAAATTCACACACTGATGGTAAGACGCTTAAACAAAGAACTTTAAATCAAAAATGAAACTGCCACAAATAAAAAAGTTTTAGTTCAGTACCGATATCAAATTCGTACAGAACTTTTTTGATAATTGCGATCAAAACACAATCATAAATTATGTTTGGGGGTTATAATTTTCTCTCAAGGGTCTAATTCGTTTTTAAACCATAAATCTTTGAGATATGAGCCACGACAAACTGGACGACCCACAATATTCTCCCTACAGCTCCAAGGGCGACGGGATGGCACGGGAGGATCTTTTTTCAGATCATAAATGACAACCTACATAATTGATCACCTTGAGGCTATGCGGTCAAATCGCTTTTCTTTTCGCTTTTTTTTTCTTTCTCATTTTCGTTTCAATGAAGTCCATCAATTTTAGAACTTTCGAATTTTTTCTCCCCTACGCTCTCGGTGATATAGTCGATTTTATTTTTTTTTATTCTTCCTCCTTTATATTCTTCTCTCCCTGTATTTGAGGAATATTAAAAAAAAAAATTCCGTTTTTCAGTGTGTCACTAAGTTTTGATGATGAACTCCAACAGAAAGGGTGGAGGGAAGGGGGCAGAAGATTTTTGATGAGTCCCGGACTCACTTTAAGACTCGCTCGGATGACTGTGAGAAGTTAAAGAAGATTTTCTTGGGGGCAAATTGTCCAAGGAGAACTGGTTGTTAACTACACCTTGAGGGTTTGAGATTAGTTTTTTTTAAGACCTATTATTTTTGAACGATTTTCTACTTGAATAATGCCATTAATACATGAATAATGCCATTAATAATAATAATAATAATAATAATAATAATGCCATTTCCTACATGAATAATGACATTCCGTATTATAAACAAACAAACAAACAAAACTAACTCTCTGTTACTACGGATCTATCGAATCTAACTTTTTTTATAAAGAATAGTGTCATAAAACCACGGGTGTAAATTCCGGACATTTATTAAACTTAAATGCGAATAATTTTATAGTTAAAGCTGCATATATAAATAAACTCATTCAATAATAATGTTATTATTAGCTAACTGATTTAACATTAATTTTTAAATATATATATTCATATTATAAATATATTATATTGTATATATTTTATATTATTTAATCTGAACAGATATCGTTTTAATTTTTTTTTTAAATACTTATATTTATAAATATTTTCTAAGGAATAAATATATTTGTGGCATTGTATGTGGCACATTTTAAATTAACTAATTCCTGGCACGGCTTCATGGCCAATTGGCTAGAGCTCTGGCCTTTGGTAAAACAGGCTTCAGGTTCGAATTCTGTCCTGGATGGCCTGAAGGTGATGCAGCTGAACTTCTACTTTAGCACGATAAGTAGAAAGTAACAAAGTTTCAGCCAGAAACGAGCACAATGAATTAGTACGATAGAAAAGATATCAATTAGTTTCGATGAAATGAGTACAAACTTTCAAAATTTTAACCATTCGTGTGTTTGTAAAAAAATTACTGCTGTACAATGGATCATTTATTACTCAGCATAAAGGTGGTAACATGTCACGTGAGCAGAAAAATTCTCACACTCATGAGAAGAACCTGATATTAAAAATAACGTGCTTTTAAAAACAAAAATGCCCCAAACAAAAAAAAAAAGTTTTACTTCAGTGCAGATATCAAATTCGTACAGAATTTATTTGATAATTAGGATCAAAAACACACAATCATAAATTCTCAACAAATTATGTTTGGAGGATATAATTTTCTCTCAAGGGTCGAATTCCCTTTAAACCATAAATCTTTGAAATACGAACTACGACCAACTGGACGACTCTCAATATTCTCTTTACAACTCCAAGGGGGATGGGATGGCACGGGAGGATCTTTTTTCAGATCATAAATGACAACCTACATAATTGATCACCCTGAGGCTATGCGGTCAAATCGCTTTTCTTTTCGCTTTTTTTTTTTTTTTTTCTCATTTTCGTTTCAATGAAGTCCATCAATTTTAGAACTTCCGAATTTTTTCTCCCCTACGCTCTCGGTGATATAGTCGATTTTTTTTTTTTTATTCTTCCTCCTTTAAATTCTTCTCTCCCTGTATTTGAGGAATATAAAAAAAAAATTCCATTTTTCAGTGTGTCACTAAGTTTTTATGATGAACTCCAACAGAAAGGGGTGGAGGGGATGGGGCAGAAGATTTTTGACGAGTCCCAGACTCACTTTAAGACTCGCTCGGATGGCTGTGAGAAGTTAAAGAAGATTTTCTTGGGGGTAAATTGTCCAGGGAGAATTGGTAGTTAACTACACCTCGAGGGTTTGAGATTTTTTTTTTGTAGACTTATTATTTTTGAACGATTTCCTGCTTGAATAATGCAGATCCGATCTAACTTTTTATATAAATAATAGTGTCATAAAACCACTGGTGTAAATTCCAGGACATTTATTACAGTTAAATTCGAATGAGTTTATAGTTATGACTGTATTATGAGTATATAAATAAACTCATTCAATAATTATATCATCATTATTATTTGTTTAATTTAAAAACATAAGCACAACTCTTAATTATAATTTGCTTCTAGAGTTGCCATAACATTTTGCAGATCTTTGCAGAAAATAGAAGTATATTTAAATTTTTTTTCATGCTGATTATTAACGAGGAAAATTTATGTTTAGATACCTTGAACTCATTTCTTTAAACACATAATGTAATAAGAGTTTGTAATCATTGCTCCAAGTGACAACAAACATAATTTGAAACACAAGTAAAATATCATTTTGGAATTAAAATTGTGAGATATTTAGATCTTATCTTTTTCTTTTTATCATTGCAGATCTTCCGCACCCATTCGCAATCACTGTGTTTGAAGACCACTTATTTTGGACAGACTGGCAGACTAAGAGCATACACAGGGCCAACAAGTTTACGGGGCGCAATGCCACAACGTTGCACACCAAGCTGCATTTCCCAATGGATCTCATAGTCGTCCATCCTTTGAGGCAACCCTATGGTAAGAAAGACTCCTTTCATAAATTTGTATCTATTTTTTAAAAAAATATTGAAGTTTATTAGATATTTTAGATAATTTATTAAATAATATGCGACTTGTTTATTATGTTTCTTTATTAACATCTTAAGATTTTGTGCACATTTTTTAACATGGGGGACCTCTTGTTTCACTTCAGTATGGCGCAAATATCCCAGCAACATGTGACTGATGGGAGGACATTATATTCCAGGAGAACCTATAAGAGTAATTGCCCTACATCTGTGAGGGAGAAATACCCTCATTTACCTGTCGTGTGGGAGGAAACCCGTGTAAACATTGTCTGCAACAAATACCACCGAATTTTTAAAACCTAAACTCTTCTGCGTTTCGTTACCACTGAGTCACGAATCATGTAATGAGCATTCTGATCTGTAAATGTTTATAATTATGTAAGATGAAGTGCAATGTAGGCAAAATAAATCGAACCTACTTAAACTTTAATCTATATAAACTATTTCAATTTATGTGAATTAAATTTTTTATATTTATGATATTCCTTATTTTATTACAAATACTTTTTTTTTATGAAACTAAGTATCAGTGCTTATTATAAAACAGAGATAAAAAATTATATTTTGTAGTGTGCAGGTTGGATAATTAGAGTGTAACTGCGTGTGGTTGGGCTGAGATACTTGAGGGCCAGATTTGAGAATTCACAGCTTTACTTACATATGAAGAAACTCCAAATACACACAGTTACACTTACAATATTTAACACGTTTAAAGACATATAATTATAGATTCGTGGAAGAATTCCACTTCTAAGATGAAAATCCGATACTCAGCTACGAAGAAGTATCCTGTGGATAACTGCAGGACTAACTATTTCTCATTAATGCCGAATGGAGGCGCTCTTGCCAGTGTGTAGGAGGAAGCACTGTTTCAATTTCGTAAAGAGCAACTAAGTTTTATATTTGGTATTCTCTATAAAGGGATGTTGATCATAAATTGACTAAAACTATGGATCTCATTACATTTGCCATAATTATACTAATTGTTTTTAATTATTTTTTTAAATTATTATTTAATGTCAAGCAGAAAATCGTATGTTTTCTGGATGAAGACTTGTTGGTCGAGAGAAATGTTATAATTTTATTAAAATAGTTTGTGTCTCTTATTGTTATTTTTATAATTCCACAAAAAGAATTATAAGAATAATTTAAATATTTTTTTATAATGAAAGTAATTATCTTTATAAAAAAATGCGAATTGCTTTTTTTAGTGAGAGACCCCTGTGCTGAAGACAACGGAGGTTGCAGTCACCTGTGTATGCCGAACAATGTTTCTTATACTTGCCTCTGTACAGTTGAAGCCCCCGTACAAGTAGATGAAAAGACATGTTCAAAAGGCAAGTTCGTAAATAGTTTTTTTTCAATGGCTAGGGAAAATGTTACATAGAACAATAGCACCAAGAATAATAGAACTATCAAGAACTAAGAAAAAAAGAAGACCAGAGTCATTGCCTAGTGAGCGATCTTGCTTCCCAATATCTCGACTCCTCTGTAGATCCACGAAGAGCCCCACATAGGGGCAGATGGTCCCTGTCCATGACGTCTCTAGTGTAACAAAGTGGCAAATACGATCTGTTGAAATATCTATGCGGTGCAGATGGGCTACAAGGCAATCGTGTCCCAAAAACAGGTGAAAAGCCGCCACTGCTTTTCTTGAACTGGGAAAGCCCACCCGCATTCCACTATAATCAAAATTTAATGGACGAAGAGTAGGCGGCTGCATGCCAAAATTGTAGATTACTTAGCCGCTAGAAGCGTTTCCAGAGTACACTACAAGGTTATCGATTTACGTTGCACCGCAGTTCATAAATATGTATGTGATTGGATTATATCTATATGTATTTTCATTGGATAAAATAACGCAATGTTAACAATTTATATTATCAGTTATGGTAGGTAGGTAGTTAAGTTAATTGCGTAAAAGGAAGTCATGAAATTGAAAGATATTATTCTCAAATACATAATTCTGAAAATAAAATGAAATTTACTAGCCTATAGAGCATGTATAAATATTGGGCCGTCAATGTATTTTAAAATGATATTCCTAAAACTGTTATGAAACACAATGGTGTGTTTAAGTAAGCAAAAGGAATTTAATGATAACTTAATACAATTTAGTACTATGCAACAAATGTTTTTTTAACTTTCTTGCTTATTTGCATAAACTTTAATGTATTTTTTCTCTAAATAATTCTTCTTGTATCTAATGGTTATGTGGTGATCGATTTAATACTATTAAGTCAATCGTTATAAATTATGTAACAAAATAAGTACAATGAAATCAGGCTTTATTTTAATAAAATACAGTTTTTTATTTTTTTACACGCATTTCTTTACATAAAATAAAATTTTTCATTAAGGAAGTAAAAAAAGAAAACTTTTTAGCAACATAAATGATGTTTAAAAAAGAGTTTTTTTAATGAGGCAACGTATTTTGACAATTTTATTGACATTAGAGGAATTTTAAAGATTTACATCTAAAATTCCCTGATCTGTATATACGTTTTGTGTAGAAGAAATCCTAGGAAAATTGCATTATATAAAACTGTCAATATGAGGCAGGATATCACAGTGACCATAGAATGTCCTGGCTTTTGAAAACAGTGATCGTATCTCATTCCATCTGTAAATCTGAACCTTTGTTATTGTTGAAAAGATTGATCTGTGTGACAAGTCGTCATTGCTTACATAGTATGATCCATTGCAGAGTGGTCATCTTTCTTGATCTTCACTCGTCGCAGTGATGTCCGATGGCTCTGTCTGGACTGTGACGACGACGCAGATGTCGTGTTTCCGTTCCGTAACATAAGCAGTGCTGGAGCCTTGGACTTCGATTCGGACACAGACACCATCTACTGGTCAGACATCACCAACGATACAATTTCCAGGTCTCATATCAACGGATCAAATCAGCAGGTAAATAAAATATATAGCAATTCTGAATCCTGCCAAAAAAAAAAAAAAAAAAAGAGAGAGAGAGAAATTAAGACTCTTATGACTTGCTTTAGATCTATTAGAATAAATAAACATTGTCAATATCACTCATATTTCACGGATGATAAGCTTGTATTAGTCATGTTGTAGTAAAAATTAAAAGTTTTAATCCATTATACCCCTGTGGTTCCGGGTTAGAACAGCCATACGGTAGCCCACACGTGTCGTAAAAGGCGACCAAAATGGATACCCAGTGACCGGAGGTATAATCGGGTGGGGTAAAGTCAGACTTCTCCCGTTGGGTGTTCCATGTCTTTGTGCCTCCAGGTCGAGGACAAAAAGAAGCCGCCTTTTTACCCTTTATCAAGACTCATCGGTCCTTGAAAGGAAAATCTATGAAGTTTGAGTTGAAGTTTATAGTTTTTTGTGGGAATGCATGGTGGATCCTTACTATTTTCATTATGTGTTATATTGCTGAAATGTAAACAACATATTTTTCTAATTTTCATACAACAGATGTTGAATTGCGAATCAACAAAACACCATTTGCGGGAAATTTTACTTTCTGCTGTTTAACTCAAACAAAATGCTACTGAAAGTCTTCGCTCTTTGGAAACTTACAGATAACAAGTATTTACAGAATCATCTTAACAAATCTTTCAATTCGTTTAAGGTTTTTATATTCTCATTACTGCCTGGAACTCTTCACTCAACTTTGCACACTTCCTTTTCTATTTCTCCCTCCCCCATTACTGGTTCCAAATTATAACGGGTGGAAGAAAACGTGTTAAGTCCGAAGTCTAACGCAAATGTTAACACATCTTTGAATGGAGGATCTATCAAACTTGAACTCTTCTTCGTTGGTTATATTTTGTTTCAGGAAGATATGGTGGATCTTTATTTATATGATTAAATTTTTTTTAAATACGCACTGGCGAAAGACAATAGACTGAATAAATCAGCATTAAGAAGTCTTAATTACAAAACATTTCGAAAATCTTAATTAACGAAAAGACTTAAAAGACATTTTTTAAAATCTCAATCACAATGAAAAAAAAAAATGACGTTCTATTTAATAAAAATAAGCTACAAAATAATCCATAGTATAAAATTTCAAATATTCGAAAATTCTTTTTTTCTTTTTAAATATTAAGACTTTATTTAGATTCTAGCTCATATTTGAAAAATCAAAAAAGAGAATTCAAGAGAAGGAAAAAAATGTTTTATTATATTGATCCATTTTCTTTCTTTATAAAATGATAAGCGTTACTTTTATTTGGTAAAATATTTGCTTGCTTTTAGGAAAAAATTGTAGAAAAATTAACTTATAAAAATGAAACAGGATTGCTTTGTAGAAAATTCACATCAGCCATTGTGTAAAGTATTTTAAAAACTAAAAATATTTCACCGAATTGAAGAATTCAACAATATAAAAATGGTATGTGAGTTTGTCAAAATCTTCCACTAGCGGTTTTATTTTTATTATTTGACTAAATATTTTCCTTTAAGTACTTCAAATATGTATTAAGACTTTCAGATTCAATTCCATTTTCAAATATTTATTTAAGAAGAAAAATATGACTCCTTTTTTGTTGAAAAGATTATTATTTCAGACATATTTGATTCAATCTGGTTGTGACCACAAATCCATCAATTTTGGTAGAAATTCTACGTTGATATTGCTCAACGGCCCCATTGTTAAATCAATTGTGGATATAGTGACTCGGTATTTTCTGGTTTACTATATTGTATTTAAACTATTTATTATTATTGTATTTACTATATTTGAAAATATTGTTATGTCAGACATAGATGATTCAATCTAGTTGTGCCCACAAAACCATTAACTTTGGTAGGAATATTATGTTGATATTGCTCAGTCAGTTGTGGATGTAGTGACCCAGTATTCCCTGATTTACTATATTGTATAAGGTGGTTATAATTAAAGTGACCCTATTCAGACCCCTCTATAACCCGTTCTGCCTAACGGAGTTTGATGAAACGGTACATCAATCATGGGGAAAAGCATTCTGCAATAAAAAATAGTTCAAAATTTGACCACCAGGAGGCAATTTTCAAAAATTCCTTATGCAAATTAGTCAAACCTATAAAGGGATTTTTAGTCAGACCCAGAAAATCCTTCTGCTTGCCTTTGTCATTGTTAATCATGCTCTTACAGAAGAAAGATCGATATTTACTGATGAAACTGTTTTATCAGAACGGCAGCAATATCTTTGCTGCACTGCGTAATATCGTCGTTTAAAGGGATTGCAGAAAGGGCCCATGTCGAAGAATGGTTTGAAGAAGATGTTTATGAAATTTGAAGAGATTGGAGACTTGTGTGTGCTGCCAGGAAGAGGGCGGAAACGAGTTGCGAATGAAACTATTGAAGTAATCGCTACAGCTGTGGTTGAAAAAATTCCACTTCCAGCTATTCTTCAGCAAGTGCTCTATCGGTGTCACGTGAATTGACGATTTCGTGGTCGACAGTACGAAAAATTCTGCGATGCATTTTAAAATGTTATCCGTATAGGATCCATGCAGTGCAAATGCTGAAACCTCAAGACCACCAAACACACTATGAATTTGCTTGCAGATTTTTGGCGAGAATGAAAGTCGATGGCGTATTGCCGTGGCAAATTCTATGGTCAGATGAGGCGCACTTTTCTTTAGATGAAGCTGTAAAATAAAAATTTCCGCATATTGGGTGCGTCATCTCCTTATGTCCTGCACCAACAGCCACTGCATTCTGATTACGTGACTGCTTGGTGTGGAGTTACTGCTTATTTTATCCTCAGACAGTTTTTCTTTAAGACTTCCACTCCTGAAGGTCATAAAACTTGCTCTGTGATGAGTGCACGTTACAGTGAACTCCTTCGACAACAGGTCATTTCTACTTTACAGGAACGAAAATATTTGCAGACCACTGTTTTCAGGCAAGATGGAGCAACTCCTCACATTGGGCGCCAAGTGAAAGAACTGCTTCGTGCTGAATTTGACGAGAATCGTGTAATATCCAGAACTTTCCTGGATGTCTAGCCTCCTTGTTTACCCGACTTAAATCTCTTTGATTTCTGGTTGTGGTGATTCCTAAAAGATCGTGTTTATGGAGGAGGAATTAGGACTTTACCTGAGTTTAAATCCAGCATTACACGCCATGTTGCTGAAATCCCTCCAGAGTTTCTTCGCCACTTATACTATTAAACACGCTATAATGCGCTTTCAGCACGTAAGCACGTTGAGCATATTCAGTACTTGAATAAATTTTAATGGTTCTGATAATTTTTTTGTCTTTCTTTAGGCGAGACAATTCCCCCTGGTGGTCAAATTTTGAACTATTTTTTGTTGCAGAAATCTTTTCCCCATGGTCCATATACTTTATATACCAAGTTCCATAAAAATCCGCTAGCTAGAACGGGTTCTAGAGAGGTCTGAATAGGGTCACTTTAATTATAACCACCTTGAACTTAACTAATTATTATTACTTATTATATTATTGCATTTATTATGCTTAAAAATATTATTATTTCAGACAGTTGATTCAATCTAGGTGTGCCCAGAAATGCATCAACTTGTATACTATGTTGATATTGCTCAGTGGCTCCATTGTTAAAAAAATTGCGGGCATAGTAACCCAGCATTTCCCTGATATAATATATTGTTTAAATTAGACGTAACATCCATCCTAATTCTAAATAAATTAACTTTTTAAACGGAAACCAACACTTAATTGCGTGTATATTTTTAGTCTTTTATAATAAAAAGAACAGTTTTTAGATTAACAATGTTGGCAACTTCTTTAAGGGGGAAAAAAGCACAGGTTGCCATGGTAACATACATGATGATCTCTGCATTACGTAACTGGATCCAGCCAAGCTATTAATTACGATAATTCAGCCTGTTTAGCTTCAGTTTCGTAATCGCACCTACGTCAAAATGATGGCTGTTAATCATGCGGTACAGGCACAATAATAACTGTAACTGTTATTAATGGCTTTTTCTTTCTTGCGTAGTTAAAGAATCGTTGTTTTTTTCCCCGCTTGATTGTTTTCGGCTAATAGGTTGTGCTTTGTCTTAATTATAACATCCAAATTTAGTGCATTTGTCTGTAAACAGAAACCTAGAATAACAAGGAAAAATCTTTGTTATTCAACCGAAAATGGATATCAGCTTTGGTGTTTTACATGTAACTTTGTTTTTTCACGCTGTGTTGTTTCAAAACGCAATTATCATTAAAGGCTATTATCTTTTACAAATAATACTCGTATAATGATGAAGTAAACTGAAAACATCTAACAAATATTTTAAGTAATTACCGCCGAATTTTTTTAAGTTTCGAAATAAATTATCGCGACGAGTTATATGATACAGATGAACATAATTTAAATTCTTTTGTTGATTAAAATAAATAATGGAGCAAAATTGAGTTACTAATAAACGTTTCCCATCTGACCCTTATAATTTTTATTTAATTATTTTTTCTTATCACACTTGGTGTAGTCGATAGCAACATTTTAAATCAAATAAATGAATCTGTGTGGTCCCATGGAAGGAAGGAGAGAGCAGCTTCTGTTGTGAAGGAATATCCGTTGGTGAAGTACTTATGTCGGAGAAGGCTGATTTGACTCCATGCCATTGAAAAGAGGAGAGCAGTGCCTTCTAGGAAGACTTTAGGGGGTACTACCTAGCATTTATGTATCGTGTGGGAGAAAACCCAGAAAATGCCCACCTGGTAGTCAAATTAACGAGGCAATCACAAATCGCCTAGTTACTCGAATCACAATCCGACTCAATCACAAATGCCATCGAGTCTCCTCTCTTTTTTTGAAACAGTGTCTGCAACGATGCCACCAGCGGATTGAAAATCAATCCTAATGGTCACTAGCGGGGCGCATTGCCACTGAACCACGAGTATGGTAGTTATTTAACTACTCAGTCGGGCTTTTATTTAAATTATTACTTCATTATTCAGCAACATATTTTTTTAATTCCACTTATGTCGTCAATTGCAGTCACTGCTTTCAGACACAAGGAAACTCGATTTGAATTATGACAACGCATTTAAAGAGTCTTCAATTGCCGGTATTTAAGTTTTCAACGATTATTTTACATATTTCATACAAGTGTAGGGCAGTTATCGCTAAAAGCGTTACCATAAGGCAATGTTCCCCCCTCCCCTTCATCCGTCAGTGGGCTAATCGAGGCATATATCTGTAAAACGTTACTCTTCGATTTTCAACAACAAAAATTATTTCTGGCAGATAACTATCATTTTGATTTTCACGTAATAAGTATGAATAATCACAATTTAAAAAATTGTAAAAAGGGACGAAGAGAGTTGGTGACTATCTCTTTGGATTCCTGAAATAAGGCTGTCGGGTTCAAAATGTGACAAGTAAAGCCGAACCGAAAGTGACTGTGTATATACCAAGCATGGGCATGATAAATAAGTAGGTCAAATGTCCTTCCATTGAGTTCAAGCAGAAGGGGATTAGTATGCCATCCTTGGTGAAGCTTGTTTAAAACTTTCGATAAAGAGTAGAAAACTTGGTAAATGAATCTGATAACCTCTTATTCCCAAATGAATCGTGATGCACCTCTCCTTACCCAATGAATCTGACACACATGTGTTGTTCTAGTAGTAAACGAACCATGGTCAAACTGACGAACAATTTCAAAAACAGTGACAGCAAAGTGTAAGAAGAAGTACAATATATCCTGATATAATGCTGCCTTTTTTCCCTTCCTCAATGTCTTAAATTATTTATGAAATAAAAACAACTTTTAAGCGTAATTTTTATTTTTCAAAATATATTATGTAATAAGATATTATCAAATTAAAACAAAAATGTTTTACATCAGTATTTTTTTATAAAAATAAAATTTGCTATTTAAAATCGTAGTTTGTCTAGATACAGTGAATAAGTATATATATATATATATATATAAATCAATCCTTTTTTATTTAAACAAACCACCGTGCTAACATACAACTAATCAAATTTAAAAGTAATTTTTATTTTTCAAAATATATTATGTAATAAATTATTATAAAATTATAAAAAAAAAATGTTTTACATTACTTTTTTTGTAATAAAAATGAAATATTCAATTTAAAATCATTGAAAGTTTGTCTGGTTAGAGATGATAAGTATGTACATATATATAAATTTAAATCAATCCTTCTTAATTTAAACAAACCAAAGTGCTTATACACAACAAACAAATAAATAAATATAAATAAATTTGTAAAGAAGTATCTTTTTTTGGAAAAAAAATTAAATATTAAACATAGAATTGCACATATGTTTTCAATCGTGTCTTTGTGTTCCGATTAAATTAAGTAATTAGTTTATATGTAATTCGTAGAATGCTTTGAATATAACTTCCCGTAATCCTCCAGATAGTTATTCAGAACACATTGGAGAGCCCCGATGGTCTTGCCATAGATTGGATCACGGGTAAGCTGTACTGGACAGACTCCGGAACGCACAGGATTGAAGTGGCCAAATTGAATGGAGACATGCGAGCCATCCTGATTTGGGAAAACCTTGGAAAGCCCAGAGACATTGTCGTGGATCCAACAACAGGGTAGGCAAAAACTATGTTTGATTAGAACGCTATAATTGAAATTTTTGGTTGATAACTTCGGTTTTATTTTTTAAAGTTTGTTAAACATTTTATTTTGAACTATCATTTGTTCTGTAAATAAGTATTATATTACACAAACATATACTGATAATTCTAAATTTGCATTTCAGTGCAAAATTTAAAATATAAAAGATCTTTTATACCAAATTATCATCAAGAGATAATATATAACGGTATCACTGGAAAATATTCATTAGAATAGATTGTTTCGATATTTCATTTATCTATTATATTCTTAACCAATAAATAATAGATATTACACATTTCTGGACATTATACTATTTTTAGAAATTCAATAGAAAGAATATCTTGATAAACTAATCTTTAAGCAAGATTTTGAGTATTGTATTCTGTAAATTAATATTTTCTACTTATAAGAGTATGCATAACTTGAATAGAAAATGGTTCACTTCGAAAATACTATTTTTTTGAAAATTTCTCAATGAAAATTGAAAACAATATGGATTGATAATCTATGGTAATCCATGATAATGTAAAATTTGAGTAATTTATGTTATTGTAAAAGTTTTAAAAATGAAAAATGAAAATAATATGAGTTAACCTTCAGCAATCTATGTTAATGTAAATTTTTTAAACTCAAAACAATTGCTATCTAAACAAAGAAACAGTTATGGTTCTGTGAATATTTCTACACTTAAAAAATAATAATAAAAAATCATTTAAGAAAAGGTAAATGTCAAAAATATTTAAATGAATTTCCAAAAATTTCACTATGAAACTACCCTAAATAACTACCTTAA
This sequence comes from Caerostris darwini, assembly GCA_021605075.1. Taxonomy (NCBI): domain Eukaryota; kingdom Metazoa; phylum Arthropoda; class Arachnida; order Araneae; family Araneidae; genus Caerostris; species Caerostris darwini. Next base: position 254,115 of record BPLQ01008122.1, read on the forward strand.
ACCTTACTCTACCTCTACCTCTACCTTACTCTTAAACTACCCTATTAGATACCTTAATCATAAACTGATTATGAATAGACATTTACCGATCTATAGGGATTTGCACAATTAAATAATTCGATTAAATACCAATTAATAACCCCCTCAAATCTTTTCCCCTCCAATAGAAAACTGAGAATGAAAATTAATTTAGGAAATATCCCCTCGCGGATCGAAAACATAAAAATGAAGAAAGATAACCTCAACCTCATTGTCTTCCCACAAAGAATACTGGCACGTGACACCACCCACCCACCAGCTAATTGCTGCTGCTTAAATCCATAAACTTCTGGTGGCCACATTAATCTTCTTTAGTATTCCAGTTTATCGCGCCGATATCGGATGGTGCCAGTATCATTTGATCCATTTTCACCCTTAGATTTATGTACTGGACGGACTGGGGTGATTATCCGAAAATCGAGCGCTCTGGCATGGATGGATCGCACAGGACAGTGGTCATCGACCGCAACATCACTTGGCCCAATTGTTTGGCCATCGACCAACAGAGGCAAAAACTGTACTGGACCGATGCGAAGACCAGGACCATAGAGATGAGCGACTACGATGGACGTAATAGGCAGGTGGGTGATTGGTTATTGGTTCAATCTCTGATTGAATTGGAAACTTGTTGAAAAAGAAGTGCTTTCCAGCCTATTGAAAAAGATCATTGTAGCTTTGGGTACTATTACAAGTAATCCAATATTTGGTACTATATACTATACTTGGTACTTAAGTACTAATCCAATTTTTAAAATCTAACTGTTTTTGTGTTACCAAAATAAATATAGGGGTTACCATATGTATTTTATTAATCTCGTGTTTTCATGTGTGCTAATTGTGAAGATAATCATAGATTCTTTCGTAATTTAGAAATACACTATAAAACCCATAAATACATTTTGAGAGATCGTTGGAGTATGTGTTTCTACTTTTATTAAAAATATCTAAAAGAAAAAGAAAGGAAGTAACATTGCTGTTTTTTCTTAGGTGATACAGAAATGGGAAAATGAAACATAAGAATTTGGAATATAAAAAGTTTCTTTTTTCTAAAAATTTAGGCAATCAAATTTATGGAGTACCAATGTGAGGAAAAAGCATTTACAAAACCACTTCACAAATATTGCCACAGACATTGCCACAAACATTGCAAAAAAATTAACATTCAGACTTTTAAGTAAATAACTGTTTAAGAAATAAAGTAAATCAAATTTGTATTTTGTATGAAACTTCCAATTTTTAGATATATTTTACTTGTTTTTGAGTATTTTAATGCGAATGAGTAGATTATTTAAGAAGGGTGGGATCGACTTTGAGCATTGCAAAGCATGCACTGAAGAATGAACTTTTTGTTAAATCCAAAAGAAACAAGATAAATGCATTATGTAACCTAGTTTATGTAAAAAAGGGCCGTAAAAGCTATAATAATTATTAAAAATGTTCGAAACAAAGTTGATAAAAACCTTAAGTGCTTTGTTTCCAAAATGCAAGAAGCATTGTATCTAAATTACATGAATTTTCCTCCAGTCTGTTAATTAAACTTTTATTTGTATATTTATATCTGAAATTGATGTCTTGCAAACTATATGTAAAAAGAAGCAAATTGTATCTCAAACACAACCATACTATTTTTAACCTTGTCACATAGACTTGCATCGGTCTATTAATCTTGAAATTAATCTATACTAAAAAAAGATACAGGTCTTATAAACAAATAAAATGAGCATTTTATATCAAATTGGATTTTTTTTTTAATAATTCATTGATGAGATTGTAAAAAAAAAAAAAAACACAAAAACACTGTTGACACATTATACAGTTTCTTTCTAAAATGTCACACCTTATTTTTTGTTTTAAGTGTACAATTATTTTTCTAAATAAATCTACTGCCTTAAGCTCACTGCCTGAAAACTTATCAAATTTTTTAGGTAGGTTTTTATTTTTTTAATTACATTGTTTTATAAAAGCTAAAAATTTTATATGAGAAGAAAATTGTTTTTTACTAAGATGATAGTTTGTCGTAGTCATAACTTTATTTACTTGCTCAGTATAATAAATATTTCCAATTCAATTGACCTCTTAAAAAATTAATTCCTTTTTTAAAATACGATTTTGTCACAAAATAATTTTTTTACGAAAACCCCCAAAAAAAAGCATTTCTAGAATTAGGATAGCTAAATTTTTTTATCCTAGTGAATTTATTTTTTTATTATTTTTTTTTTAGCTTAGAAAATTAAATATTAATTTAACCTACTGGCATTTAAATAAAGAAAAATATTAAAAAATAAATTAAATTAATTTTATAAAGTATGATATTTTTCAAAATATAGTGAAATACAAAGGTTCAATGGCAGGTGCCACACGCATTCCCTGCTGCTGTTCTGATTTTTTTTTCCTTTTGACAACTATTGTCTGAACGTCTTAATGGCTTATGTTCTTTACGTTGGGTATATTTCTGGGGGAAACTGGTCTGGGATGACTTTAGTTGGATGAGGAGAAACTGAGGGTTTTACAGTTTTCAGAAATGGTTTTTATGTTATATGTTCTTCAATCATCTCTCCGATAATTTGCATTTGAAACTTGAGAGTTTACTAGTAGAAGCGTAAGTTTCGAATGTAAATTATCGGAGTCTCTAAGATAAGTTTTATAAGGTACATTTGTAGAAAACATTGAAGTTCCAAATAGACCAATCCATTAAGTAAAACAACTGAACTTAACCCCCCTCCCTTTTTTTTTATAGAAAGTAATTTGCAAGATGCTGATCAGCTTTATTGAGCCCATCTATTGTAAAATTATAATTGCAGAAGACTGTTGACCATTCTTTAAATTTATTTATAATTTTTTGGTGGATTACGAATGGAAGTTACATTCTTTGAATACTTTTTTCTTCTGCTTGAGGGTCATAATTTCCCAATATTAATAGCCACTATCTTCAGCATTTTTTTGTTCTGCTTTCCTTCTTCCTTCTGTCACCTCTTTGTGATTCAGTCCGAATGTTCCGAATGGTATATTGTTGAATGGATATGTGTTATTTGCAGTCAATATATATGCTAATTTTGGACTAGTGTAATTGTTATCAATTTTTGTGCAATGTCCCTTTCATTATGAGCTGGCTCCCTTAACAATTAATAACTTACGAAGGTATAGTAAGATCTTGAAAGTCTAGATTCAATCACTATAAACTCAATTTTTGCCAACATAAAATATGAAAGACAAACTACATCGCATTCATGACTCGTGCATCTTCTTTTATCAAGCAGCTATTGTCTTGTATGTTCCCAATATACATTTTTCTTAAGGTTCTTGATAATGCTCATCAACAATCTGAAGAAAAAATGATTATTTGATGATAAACAACAGCAACCCAATGAGTTTCATTGTTTTTTGAAATTCTGTTTGTCTCTCCAAATATAAGTTTCAAGATCATCATTAAAATTAAAAGTGAAGTAATTTAGGACGACTATAGAAAGATGATCATCTTAATTTTTCATACCGAGATAACCAGTGAAAGAAATTTAAAAGATTAATTAGGAAGAGATTGAACAATTGATATCATTCCTCTGTCGAAAATCTACATGAATGGTCATACTATCATCATCTGATAGCACATTAGAATTAAACTACAATACTCTATAAACTATTATCTTCCATCGCCAGAAGTTACGAGATCATTCCATAATACATAATTACAATTATCATTAAAAATGTCTTCATGTGTACTCGCTGAAAGAAACAATAACGAAAAGTAAATGTAAGAGATAATAAATAACACCCAGTTCCTCACAAGTCTTTTGGGTACTGAAGGCCATCAAGTCAAATGTCTGTAAAATAATAGGAAATCCTCACATAATGACTGTTGATAAATGTGTCATATGGATATTGAACTCAAAATATTTTGCATTAATGCATGGTATACGAGAACAGTAGTTTTAGTCGAGATTTAATAATTTTTTTCCAGGTTACCTCAATGTGTTCCGATAAGTTACAAATAGGAAATACGAGAAAATCAGAACAGTGCCACTCGTGAATAAAAAATGCTGCCCAAAATAAATGCGTACTAAAAATGATACTCATGCTACTTGGATATTAAAAAGATGTTAAGCGCTGTTTGAATATTTAAAAGATATTCATGAGTAGCATTTTGAATTTTCTATGAAGTCGAAAATTGTCTAGAAAAATAATTTTATGTATTAAAATTTTTTATTTTCTTATTAAAATATTTATCTACTTTTAAAGGAAATAACATAATTATTAAGAATACAGATTACGTTGTTATTTATAAATTATGTTGTTATGTCAAAAATGATCGAAAATATTAGCAATTTCGAAAACGTAATACAACTTTAAGCTTTTTCAACTTATTAATAGATTTATATTTAATTTCTATATGAATGATAAAAATAAATACTTAATTGAAAAAGTACATTAGTTCCTAATAGTTCCTTCCAATAACGTAAGTAATTGGTTAAACCACTGAGACAGAAATAAAAATAATAGTTGTATCAGCCTCTTAAAAAATACATACTATAAGGAGGCCTCAAGAATCAACCATTTATGAAGTACAAATAAATCCGCAAGATCAATAAAAAAGGAAGAAAAGAAAAAAAAGATCAATCAAAGAAAATATAATCTTCTTTATCGACCTTTTCTCCAAGCTTTTCAGAAGAAATTTCCTCAGAAAACAGAGAATTTCTCGGAAACCTTATACTCCCTTACACTGAACAATCAACGAAATACCCTTTCCCCCACCACTCTTTCCCATCTCGGATTCTGATTCGCTAAAATTCCGGTCAGGTTTTTCAAAATAACAACTTGCCAGCTTTTATCTACAATTAGCTTTCAACTTTCCTTTCAGGATAATTCTGGTCAGGAAATGCGAACCTTAACAGAGGAAAGAAAAAAATACAGATTAAGAAGAATCTAATTGAGTTGGAGTGACCAATTTGTTGGCACTTTCTACCTCATAGAAATCCGATAGTCTTAACAACTCGAGACTGGAGTTGGCAAGTACACGAGCCAGAAATAGTCAAGAGCACTCTTGGTCTACTTCAGTAGTTCCTGTTCGAGTGGCATTTAATAGGTGCATCGGAATTATTACTGGAAAGGTTATTTTTGGAATGATTTCTTCTGTACCTTGCTTTTTCGTCTATATTCCTAGTTGTAAGTTAAACACATTTTTAGAATTCGTTAAAATAATACAGCCTAAAATAAATTTTTCACTTCTAAACATTCATTTAAAAAAAAATATATGTTTTAAGAATGGTTTTATACAATATAGATTTATTTTTTTAACTGTTTTGACGTTCTGAAGTGCACAATAGTGTTCCCAATAGTCTCACGCAGAATATCGAGCATTGGTCTTTAACACCTGGATCTCACCGGATATTTTATGGCAATATAGGGAACATTGTTAAAAAATCTTTATGGGTGCCACTAAAAAACTAATTGTAATTGTTATTCATACAGAACTTGGTTCCATATAGCATCTTTAATTCCAGATAAATTATATAGGTAGTACCGGAAAATTTCTTGGAAACTTTATACTCCCGTAAACCCTTTATACGCTCTCTCTCCCCTTCTTGCCAGCTTTTATTTACGATTAGCTTTAGAATTTCCTTTCGGATAATTCTGGTCAGGAAATGCGAATCTCAACAGAAGAAAGAAAAACTACAAATTAAGAAGAATCTAATTGAGTTGGAGTGATCAATTTGTTGGCACTTTCTATCTCGTAGAAATCCGATAGCCCTAACAACTCGAGACTCAAGTTGGCAAGTACACGAGCAGTAGTAGTTAAAGAGCACTCTTGATCTACTTGAGTTGCACCTATTCGAATAGCCTTTAATAGGTGCATCGGAATTATTACTGAAAATGTTCTTTTAGGAATTATTTCTTTGTACCTTGTTATTTCGTTTGTATTTCCTACTTGTTTTAGAATTGGTTAAAATAATGCAGTGTAAAATAAATTTTTGACTTTTAAACATTAATTTAAAGAGAACAAATATATTTTACGAATGGCTTTATTCAATATAGATTTACTTTTTAAAACTATTTTGACGTTTCGATGTGCACACCAATAGTTTCACGCAGAATATCGAGCATTGGTCTTTAACACCTGGATGTACCTGGATATTTTATGGAAACATAGGAAACATTGTTAAATAATCTTTAATTGGTGTCACTTAAAGCCATGCACATTCATACAGATCTTGGTTCCATTTAATATCTTGATATCCGGATAAAACATATTAGCAATTTAAAAAACATAATAGGTCTTTAAGCTTTTTTAACGTATTAATAGATATATGTTTAATTTCTGTATGTATCATAAGAAATAACATTTCCGATAAAAATAAATAATCAATTAAAAAAGTACATTAGTTCCTAATAGTTCCTTTCAATAACTTAAGTAATTGGTTCATACCGCTAATGCAGAAATAAAAATAATAGCTGTATCAGCCTCTTAAAAAATACATACTATAAGGAGGCCTCAAGAATCAACCTTTTGTGAAGTACAAATAAATCCGCAAGATGAATAAAAAAAAAGTAAGATCAAAGAAAAAAAAAGTAAGATCAAAAGAAAAAAAAAAAAAGTAAGATCAAAGAAAAAAAAAAGCTCAATCAACGAAAATGCAATCTTCTTTATCGACCTTTTCTTTCAGCTTTTCAGAAGTAATTTCCTCAGAAAGTAGAGAATTTCTTGGAAACCTTATACTCCCTTAAACTGAGCAATCAACGAATTACTCTTTCCCCCACCACTCTTTCCCAGCTCGGATTCTGATTCGCTAAAATTCCGGTCAGGTTTTTCAAAATAACAACTTGCCAGCTTTTATCTACAATTAGCTTTGGACTTTCCTTTCAGGATAATTCTGGTCAGGAAATGCGAACCTTGACAGAAGAAAGAAAAAAATCATAGATTAAGAAGAATCTGAGTTTGAGTGACCAATTTGTCGGCACCTTCTACCTCGTAGAAATCCGATAGTCTTAACAACTCAAGACTCAAGTTGGCAAGTACACGTGCCAGAAGTAGTCCAGAGCACTCTTGGTATACTTGAGTTGTACCTATTCGATTAGAATTTAATAGGTACATCGGAATTATTACTGAATAGGTTGTCTTTGCAATGATTTTTTCTGCACCTTGATTTTTCGTTTGTATTTTCTAATTGTTTTAAAATTGGTTAAAATAAAGCAGTGTAAAATAAATTTTTGAGTTGTAAACATTCATTTAAAAAGAAGAAATATATTTTACGAATGACTTTATTCAATATAGATTTATTTTTTAAACTGTTTTGACTGTTCAGTGAGCACACCAATGGTCGCAAGCAGTATATCGAGTCTTAGTCTTTAACACCTGGATATTTTATGGCAAAATAGGAAACATTGTTAAATAATCTTTAATTGGTGACACTAAAAGCCTAATTGCAATGGTTATTCATACAGAACTTGGTACCTTCTAAAATCTTGATATCCGGATCAAAAATATTAGCAATTACAAAAACATAATAGGTCTTTAAGCTATTTTAACGTATTAATAGATGTATATTTAATTTCTGTATGAATCATAAAAATATTATTTCCAATAAAAATATATAATTAATTAATTGAAAAAGTACATTAGTTCCTAATAGTTCCTTCAAATAACATAAGTAATTGATTCTTACCACTGAAGCAGAAATAAAACTAATAGTTGTATCAGCTTCTTAAAAAATACATACTATAAGGAGCCCTCAAGAATCAACCTTTTAGGAACTACAAATAAATCCGCAAGATCAATAAAAAAAAAGTAGAAAAAAAAAAGATAAATCAAAGAAAATGTAATCTTCTTTAACGACCTTTTCTCCCAGCTTTGCAGAAGAAATTTCCTCAGAAAGTAGAGAATTTCTTGGAAACCTTATACTCCCTTAATTTGAACAATCAACGAATTACCCTTACCCCCACCAAAGCTCGGCTTCTGATTTCAAAGCTCGGAACCTGATTCGCTAAAATTCCGGTCGGGTTTTTCAAAATAACAACTTGCCAGCTTTTATCTACAATTAGCTTTGGACTTTCCTTTCAGGATAATTCTGGTCAGGAAATGCGAGCCTTACACGAAGAAAAAATAGAGATTAAGAAGAATCTAATTGGGTTGGAGTGACAAATTTGTCGGCACTTTCTGTCTCGTAGAAATCCGATAGTCTTAACAACTCGAGACTGAGTTGACAAGTACATGTGCCAGAAGTAGTCGAAGAGCACACTTGGGCTACTTGAGTTGTACCTATTCGAGTAGCATTTAATAGGTGCATCGGAATTATTACTGAAAAGGTTGTTTCTGGAATGATTTCTTCTGTACCTTGCTTTTTCTTTTGTATTTCCTAATTGTTTTAGAATTGGATAAAATAATACAGTGTAAAATAAATTTTTTAACTTTTAAACTTTCATTTAAAAAGAACAAATATATTTTACGAATGGCTTTATTCAATATAGATTTATTTTTTTAAACTATTTTGACTGTTCAGTGTGCACACAAATGGTCGCAAGCAGTATATCGAGTCTTAGTCTTTAACACCTGGATATTTTATGGCAAAATAGGGAACATTGTTAAATAATCTTTAATCGGTGACGCTAAAAGCCTAATTGCAATGGTTATTCATACAGAACTTGTTTCCATCTAAAATCTTGATATCCGGATCAAAAATATTAGCAATTTCAAAAACATAGTAAATCTTTAAGTTTTTTTAACGTATGAATAGTTTTATATTTAATTTCTGTATGAATCATAAAAATAACATTTCCATAAAAAATAAATATTAATTTTAAAAAGTACATTAGTTCCTAATAAGTCCTTACAATAACGTAAGTAATTGGTTCATACCGCTGAGACAGAAATAAAAGAAATAGTTGTATCAGCGTCTTAAAAAATACCTAAGGCGGCCTCAAGAATCAACCTTTTATGAAGTACAAATTAATCCGCAAGATCAATAAAAAAAGAAAGACAAAAAAAAAAAAAGATCAATCAAAGAAAATGTAATCTTCTTTATCGATCTTTTCTTCCAACTTTTCAGAAGAAATTTCCTCAGAGAGTAGAGAATTTCTTGGAAAACTTATACTAAAAGACACTTACTCCCTTAAACTGAACAATCAACGAATTACTCTTTCTCCCACCGCTCTTTCTCAGTTCGGATTCTGATTCGCTAAAATTCCGGTCAGGTTTTTCAAAATAACAACTTGCCAACTTTTATCTACAATTAGCTTTGGACTTTCCTTTCAGATAATTCTGGTCAGGAAACGCGAACCTTAACCGAAGATAGAAAAAAACATAGATTAAGAAGAATCTAATTGAGTTGGAGTGACAAATTTGTTGGCACTTTCTACCTCGTAGAAATCCTATAGTCTTAACAACTCGAGACTGAAGTTGGCAAGTACACGCGCCAGAAGTAGTCAAAGAGCTCTCTTGGTCTACTTGAGTTTCACCTATTCGAGTAGCATTTAATAGGTGCATCGGAATACTTACTGAAGAGGTTGTTTTAGGCAGGGCCGGATTTAGATGAAACGAGGGCCTAGGCTATTCCATTTATGAGGCCCTTTCACCTCCCATTTTTAAGTTTATAAATTACTTATTATGCTTGTTTATTATCCATATATATAGAATTATTTAGTTATTTTTGATTCTAGGTTTTAGAGAGTACTGTTTTTAGAATAGTGTAATTCTAATTTTGCTAACAATTTAAATGTAGGCTCTCTTGATCTTGAGGCCCTATGCTGAAGCCTAGTTAGCCTTTCAGAAAATCCGGGTCTGGATTTAGGAATGAATTCTTCTGTACCTTGGTATTTCGTTTATATTTCCTAATTGTTTTAGAATTTGTTAAAACAATGCAGTGTAAAATTAATTTTTAACTTTTAAACATTCATTTAAAAGAAACAAATGTATTTTACGGATGGTTTTATTCAATAAAGATTTATTTTTTAAAATTTTTTTGAAGTTCCGATGTGCACACCTATAGTATCATGCAGAATATTGAGTCTCGATCTTTAACAGCTGGATATATCTGGACATTTTATGAAAATATAGGAAAGACTTAAATAATCTTTAATTGGGGACACTAAAAGTCTAATCGCAATGAATATCGAGATTGCCGTGCTAACATTCATTCATAACTTAGTTTCATCTGAAATCTTTAAATCAGGAGGATTTGCATAGATAGTGCTCTATGATCTCTATAAGCTCCCGAATGGTCGAGTGTCTAGCGCTGTGATGCTCGGTACCACAGGATGGAGGTTAAGGATTCGAGTCCCGGCGGTGCCATAGATATTTAGAGTGGTTTGGAATATTTATAGTGCTACTTAAATATTACAAAGATACTAATAGTGCTACATGAATATTAAAAAAATATTCATGAGTAGCATTTAGGATTTCTTATAACATATAAAATGTTTAAAAAATTAATTTTATGTATTAAAATTTTTTTATTTTCTTATTAATATATATTGATTTTTTTTAAAGGAAAGTAACAACAGAAGCTATATTTTTAATAATTATGTAGAAACTGATCGAAAACATTTATTAGCAATTTCAAAAACATAATAAGTCTTTAAGCCTTTTCTAACGTATTAGTAGATTTATATTTCTTTTCTGTACATAAAAATAGCAATTCCAATAAAAATAAAAAACTAATTGTAAAAGTTCATTAGTTCCTAATTGTTCTTTTCAATAACATAAGTAATTGGTTCATAGCGCTAAGGCAGAAATAAAAATAATAGTTGTATCAGCCTCTTAAAAAATACATACTATAAGGACACCTCAATAATCAAACTTTTATGAAGTACAAATAAATCCCAAAGATCAATAAAAAAAGGATGAAAAGAGAAAAAAAAAGATCAATCAAAGAAAATGTAATCTTCTTTATCGACGTTTTCTCCCAGCTTTTCAGAAGAAATTTCCTCAGAAAGCAGAGAATTTCTTGGAAAGCTTATACTCCCTTAAACTGAACAATCAACGAATTACTCTTTTCCCCACCACTCTTTCCCAGCTCGGATTCTGATTCGCTAAAATTCCGGTCAGGTTTTTCAAACTAACAACTCGCCAGCTTTTATCTACAATTAGCAGTGGACTTTTCCTTTCGGATAATTCTGGTCAGGAAATGCGAGCCTTAACCGAAGAAAGAAAAAAATAGAGATTAAGAAGAATCTAATTGAGTTGGAGTGACCAATTTGTTGGCACTTTCTCTCTCGTAGAAATCCGATAGTCTTAACAACTCGAGACTGGAGTTGGCAAGCACACGTGCCAGAAGTAGTCAAAGAGCACAATTGGTCGGTCTACTCGAGTTGCACCTATTCGAGTAGCATTTAATAAGTGCACCGGAATTATTACTGAAAAGGTTGTTTTTGGAATGTTTTCTTCTGTACCTTGTAATTTCGTTTGTCTTTCCTAGTAGTAAATAAAACACATTTTTGGAATTGGTCACAATAGTACAGCGTAAATTAAATTTTTGCACTTTATAAAAATTCATTTAAAAAGATAAAGATATTTTACTAATTAGTTTCATTCCATAAAGATTAAAAAAAAAACTATTTTGATGTTTCAATGTGCACAAAAATAGTCTCACGCAATATATCAAGTCTTGGTCTTTAACACTTGGACATTTTATGGAAATATGGGAAACACAGTTAAATAATGTTTAATTGGTTACAGTAAAAATATAACTACAAAAGGCCATCGATACTGCAGTACTGACATTCATACAGAACCTTGTTCCATCTGAATCCTTTAAATCAGAATGATTTGCATAGATAGGCTCGTGAATGGCCGAGTGTCTAGCCTCTGATGCTCGGTGCAACATGTTAAAGGTTCGAGTCCCGGCGGTGCCATGGATTTTATAGTGGTTCGGAATACTTATAGCGCTACACGAATATTAAAAAGATATTCATGTTTAGCCTTTGGGATTTTCTATAAAGTTGAAAAATGCTTAGAAAAATAGTTTTATGTATTAAGCAATTTTATTTTATTATGATTATATTTATTAATTTTTAAAGGAAGTAACAGCATAATCTATGTTCTTAATAATTATGTCAAAATTGATCGAAATTATTAGCAATTTCCAAAACATAATAGGTCTTTAATCTTTTTTAACGTATTAATATACTTATATTTAATTTCTATATGAATAATAAAAATAACATGTCCAATAAAAATAAATAATTAATTAAAAAAGTACATTAGTTCCTAATAGTTCCTTCCAATAACATAAGTAATTGGTTCATACCACTAAGGCAGAAATAAAAATAATAGTTGTATCACCCTCTTAAAAAATACATACTATAAGGAGTCCTCAAGAATCAACCTTTTATGAAGTACAAATAAATCCGTAAGATCAATAAAACAAGAAGAAAGAAGAAAAACAGAAAAAGGGTAAATCAAAGAAAATGTAATCTTCCTTATCGACCTTTTTCTTCCAGCTTTTCAGAAGAAATTTTCTCAGAGAGTAGAGAATTTCTTGGAAAGCTTATACTCCCTTAAACTGAACAATCAACGAATTACTCTTTCCCCCACCACTCTTTCCCAGCTCGGATTCTGATTCGCTAAAATTCCGGTCAGGTTTTTCAAACTAACAATTTGCCAGCTTTTATCTACAATTAGCTTAGGACTTTCCTTTCAGGATAATTCTGGTCAGGAAATGCGAAACTTGACAGAAGAAAGAAAAAATCATAGATTAAGAAGAATCTAATTGTGTTTGAGTGGCCAATTTGTTGGCACTTTCTACCTCGTAGAAATCCGATAGTCTTAACAACTCGAGACTCAAGTTGGCAAGTACACGTGCCAGAAGTAGTCGAAGAGCACAATTGGTCTACTTGAGGTGTACCTATTCGATTAGAATTTAATAGGTACATCGGAATTATTACTGAATAGGTTGTCTTTGGAATGATTTCTTCTGCACCTTGATTTTTTGTTTGTATTTTCTAAATGTTTTAAAATTGGTTAAAATAAAGCAGTGTAAAATAAATTTTTGAGTTTTAAACATTCATTTAAAAAGAACAAATATATTTTACAAATGACTTTATTCAATATAGATTTATTTTTTAAACTGTTTTGACTATTCAGTGTGCACACCAATGGTCGCAAGCAATATATCGAGTCTTGGTCTTTAACACCTGTTTTTTTATGGCAATGTAGGGAACATTGTTAAATAATCTTTAATTGGTGACACTAAAATCCTAATTGCAATGGTTATTCATACAGAACTTGGTTCCATCTAAAATCTTGATATCCGGATCAAAAATATTAGCAATTTCAAAAACATAATAGGTCTTTAAGCTATTTTAACATATTAATACATATATATTTAATTTCTGTATGAATCATAAAAATAATATTTCCAATGAAAATATATAATTAGTTAATTGAAAAAGTACATTAGTTCCTAATAGTTCCTTCAATTAACATAATTAATTGATTCATACCGCTGAGACAGAAATAAAACTAATAGTTGTATCAGCCTCTTAAAAAATACCTAAGGAGGCCTCAAGAATCAACCTTTTAGGAAGTACAAATGAATCCGGAAGATCAATATAAAAAGAAAGATCAAAGAAAAAAAAAGATCAATCAAAGAAAATGTAATCTTCTTTATCGACCTTTTCTCCCAGCTTTGCAGAAGAAGTTTTCTCAGAAAGTAGAGAATTTCTTGGAAACCTTATACTCCCTTAAATTGAACAATCAGCGAATTACTCTTACCCCCACCATTCTTTCAAAGCTCGGAATCTGATTCGCTAAAATTCCGGTCAGGTTTTTCAAAATAACAACTTGCCAGCTTTTATCTACAATTAGCTTTGGACTTTCCTTTCAGATAATTCTGGTCATGAAACGCGAACCTTAACCGAAGAAAGAAAAAAACATAGATTAAGAAGAATCTAATTGATTTGGAGTGACCAATTTGTTGGCACTTTTTATCTCATAGAAATCCGATAGCCTTAATAACTCGAGACTGAAGTTGGCAAGTACACGGGCCAGAAGTACTCAAAGAGCACTTTTTGGTCGAAGTGAGTTGCACCTGTTCGGGTAGAATTTAATAGTTGTGTTAGAATTTTTACTGAAATGGTTGCTTTAGGCAGGGCCGGATTTAAATGAAAAGAGGCCCTACGCTATTCCACTTATGAGGTCCTTTCACCTCCCATTTTTAAGTTTGTAAATTACTTATTATGTTTGTTTATTATTCATATGTGTAGAATTTCTATTTATTTTAGATTCAGGGTTTTAGTGTGTACTGTTTTTAGAATAGTGTAATTCTAATTTTGCTAACAATTTGAATGTAGGCGCTCTTGATCTTGAGGTCCTAGGCTGAAATCTAGTCAGCCTATCAGAAAATCCGGCTCTGGGTTTAGTACATATCTTCTTCTGTACCTTGGTATTTCGTTTGTATTTCCTAATTGTTTTAGAATTGGTTAAGATAATGCAGTGTAAAATAAAATTTTGACTTTTAAATATTCATTTAAATATATATATATATATATATATGTATATATATCGTATGGTTTTATTGAATAAAGATTTATTTTTTAAAACTATTTGACGTTCTGATGTGCACACCAATAGTCTCATGTAGAATATCGAGCATTGGTTTTTAACACTTGTATGTACCTGGATATTTTATGGAAATATAGAGAAAATTGTTAAATCATCTTTAATTTGTGGCACTAAAAGCCTAATTGCAATGGTTATTCATACAGAACTTGGTTCCATCTAAAATTTTTAAATCCAGATGAATTACATAGGTAGTACCAGCCGGAATTTCTTGGGAACTTTATACTCCCTTAAACCTCTTATGCTCCCTTATACTCCCTCCTTCTTTCAGCTTTTATCTACAATTAGCTTTGGACTTTCCTTTCGGATAATACTGGTCAGGAAATGCGAACCTTAACCGAAGAAAGAAAAAAATACAGATTAAGAAGAATCTAAGTGAGTTGGAGTGACCAATTTGTTGGCACTTTCTATCGCGTAGAAATCCGATTGTCTAAACAACTCGAGAGTCAAGTTGGCAAGTACACGTCCCAGAAGTAGTCAGAGAGCACAGTTGAGCTACTTGAGTTGCACCTATTTGGGTAGCTCCTGTTCGAGTGGCATTTAATAGGTGCATCGGAATTATTACTAGAAAGGTTGTTTTAGGAAGGATTTCTTTTGTTCCTTGCTATTTCTTTTGTATATAGTAATTGTTTTAGAATTGGTTAAAATAATTCAGTGTAAATTAAATTTTTGCATTTTTGAAAATTCATTTAAAAAGACAAAGATATTTTGCGAAATAATTGCATTAAAAAAAAACTATTTTTACTTTTCAACGTGCGCACCAATAGTTTCACGCAATATATCAAGTCTTGGTCTTTAACACTTGAATGTACTTGGACATTTTATGGAAATATAGGAAACACAGTTAAAAAATCTTTAATCGGGGACAGTAAAAATATAATTACAATGGCTATCGAGACTACAGTGCTAACATTTAAACAGAACCTGGATCCATCTGAAACCTTTAAATCCGTATGATTTGTGTAGATGGTGCTCTATGTTCTCTATAGGCTATATAGCCGAGTGTGTAGCGCTCTGATGCTCGGTGACACAGGTTTAGGGTTCGAGTCCCAGCGGTGCCATGGATATTTATAGTGGTTCGGAATATTTTTCGTGCTACTTGAATATTAGAAAGATGCTAATAGTGCTATTTGAATATTAAAAAGATGCTAATAGGGCTACTTGAATATTTAAAAGATATTCATGAAAGCATTTTAGATTTTCTATAATGTCGAAAATTGTTTAGAAAAATAATTTCATGAATTAAAAAATTTTATTTTCTTATTATTATTTTGATTAATTTAAGGAAGTAATAACATTATCTATATTCTTAATAATTATGTCAAAATTGATCGAAAATATTAGCAATTTCAAAAAATTGGTCTTTAAGCCGTTTTAACGTATTAATAGATTTATATTTAATTTCTTTATGAATCATAAAAAATAACATTTCCAATAAAAATAAGTAATTAATTAATTTAAAAAGTACATTAGTTCCTAATAGTTCCTTCAAATAACATAAGTAATTGGTTCATACCGCTGAGACAGAAATAAAACTAATAGTTGTATCAGCCTCTTAAAAAATACGTTAAGGAGGCCTCAAGAATCAACCTTTTATGAAGTACAAATAAATCCGCAAGATCAATAAAAAAAGAAAGATCAAAGAAAAAAAAGATCAATCAAAGAAAATGTAATCTTCTTTATCGACCTTTTACTCCTAGCTTTTCAGAAGAAATTCCCTCAGAAAGCAGAGAATTTCTTGGAAACCTTATACTCCCTTAAACTGAACAATCAACGAATTACTCTTTCCCCCACCCCCTCTTTCCCAGCTCGGATTCCGATTCGCTAAAATTCCGGTCAGGATTTTCAAAATAACAACTCGCCAGCTTTTATCTACAATTAGCTTTGGACTTTCCTTTCAGGATAATTCTAGTCAGGAAATGCGAACCTTTACCGAAGAAAGAAAAAAAATATAGATTAAGAAGAGTCTAATTGAGTTGGAGTGACCAATTTGTTGGCACTTTCTGTTTTGTAGAAATCCGATAGTCTTAACAACTCGAGACGTCAGTTGGCAAGCACACGTGCCAGAAGTAGTCAAAGAGCACAATTGGTCTACTTGGGTTGCACCTATTCGGGTAATATTTAATAGGTGCATAGGAATTATTACTGGAAAGGTTGTTTCAGGAATGATTTCATTTGCACCTTGCTATTTCTTTTGTATTTGCTAATTGTTTTAGAATTGGTTAAGATAGCGCAGAGTAAAATAAATTTTTGACATTTAAATATTCATTTAAAAAAGACAAATATATTTTACGAATGGTCTTATTCAATAAAGATTTATTTTTTAAACTTTTCTGAAGTTCCGATGTGCACACCAATAGTTTCAGCACAATATCGAGCTTTGGCATTTAACAACTGGATGTACCTGGATATTTTATTGAAATATATCGAACATTGTTAAATAATCTTTAATTGGTGACACTAAAAGCCAAATTACAATGGCCATTCATACAGAACTTGGTACCAACTAAAATCTTTAAGTCCAGTTGAATTACATAGGTAGTACCGGCAAATGTCTTGGAAACTTTATACTCTCTTAAACTGAAAAATCAACAAATTACTCTTTCCCAGCCCGGAATCTGATTCTCTTTTATCTACAATTAGCTTTGTGCTTTCCTTTCAGGATAATTCTGGTCAGGAAATGCGAACCTTAACCGAAGAAAGAAAAAAAATACAGATTAAGAAGAATCTAATTGAATTGGAGTGAACCAATTTGTTGGCACTTTCTCTCTCGTAGAAATCCGATAGTCTTAACAACTCGAGACTCACGTTGGGCATGTACACGTGCCAGAAGTAGTCAAAGAGCACTCTTGATCTACTTGAGTGGCACCTATTCGGGTAGCTTTTAATAGGTGTGTCGAAATTATTACTGGAAAGGTTGCTTTAGGAATGATTTCTTTTGTACTTTGCTATTTCGTTTGTATTTCCTAATTATAAATAAAACTCATTTTTAGAATTAGTTAAAATTAATGCAGCGTAAAATAAATTTTTATACTTTTAAAAATTCATTTACGAAAATATATATATATTTTACGAATAAATTTTATTATAAAGATTAAATAGATAGACTACTGTGATATTTCAATGTGCACACCATTAGTTTCAAGCAGTATATCGAGTCTTGATGTTTAACCCCTGGATGTACCTGGACCATTTTATGGATATATAGTAAACGCTGTTAAATAAACTTAAATTGCTAACACTAAAGATCTAATTATAATGGTCATGGAATTATAATGCCGTGCCGACCTTCATGCGGAACTAGGTGCCAAACTGAAATCCTATCCGGATGATTTGCATAGATAGTCTTCTATCTCTATAATGTGACGTTTTAGTTTATCACTGTGACGTTTTAGTATCACTGTGACGTGTTTGTGATGTTTTTCATACATTCTCAAAAGGAAATATTGGAAAAAGTTTTTTTTTTATGGAAATCCAAGTAATATATTGTTTACGAATCCTTAATTCATGACATGACGAACGAAATGGTATGAAGAATCCTTGTAACGGCCATTGAGTTTTATTGATCCATTGATGTAATTATATGGAGACATTGGATACCATTGTCTCATAGAAATTTGTTCTATCTGAAATCTCTTAGCTCTGAAATGTATTGCATACAACGATACTCGATGTCATCTATATGACATTTCGGTACATCAGTGTCACGAAATAAGGAATAACAGTTGTTTTTCATTCATCCTTGAAAAGGAAGGTTGAAATATGACTAGGGCTAATTACATTGTGGCGTGATTATTAGCGTGAGCATAGAAATATGTAAATATCGTCCAAAAAATTTCAAAAGCTGCCTTACTAAATGTAAAAAAAACATATCGACATATCTTATTTTAATAATTTTTAAAATGCAAAAATACTTCTCGATCTTCCTGTATTTTAATCGTAATAAGACATTATATATTAAAATGGTTTTTTTTTGCATTTCAATTTAAATACATAATTTTTACAAATATACTTCTCATATTATACTAAAAGGCTTAGAGATCAAGAAAATTTACAAAATGTAATTTAAAAAATTTCTAAACTTTTTTTTTGTTGAAGAGTTCATCCATTGGTACATCTGTATAAGAAGCAATGGAGTATTTTGAATGGACAATTTTTTTTAGCAATCGTATCTCATCTCTAATTTTCACATTTTTTAACGAATTACGTATCGTTTGAGAGCAGAATACACAAATGTTCCATCTAAAATGAAATTGGACCAATGGGAATGAAAATATGGTAAATTAAGAGTCAAATTTTACTAAATTCTACTCCAAAAAACCTCATTTAATTTATGAAATAACTATAAATTACGGTTCCGCTTAGTTGAAAATGCCAGAAAAAACAAACGAAACGATGTAATGCAATGTTTGATTTGGCCAGTTTTAATTTTTTTAAGATTTCATTGGATTGGAATATGAGCCTTTGATATCCAACACAATTCTTATAAATTGCAAAATTTATATTTAAACTATTGTACTATATTAATATATACTTGTATTTTAGTATTTGTCTATTGTACATAATACTGTTAATAATTGCTGACTACAACATATCTGATCTCACTTTGAATGATCTCAGATTTAAGTGCCTGGCATTCGATCAGAAAAGATTTTATTAGTTAATGTTATTTAATTTTATTACCAAAAACGTATACCAAAATTTCAAATTCTCAATTCATATGAAGCAAAAATTACAAATGAGCAATCAGACATGATAACATACTATTATAATCACAGAATAATAGGATGAATATAATGAATCGTAAACTTTAGAAACTATTGGAAAATAAACGAAAAACTGAAATGCAAAGCAACAATTTTTCAAAAAAATCTAAGGCTGTAGGGTTTAATGACGATAAAAAAAATGGTGGATTAAAATATAATATATTCCCTTAAGTAAGAAATTAATATTCTCTGCTAATACAATGATTAGTTTTTAATAAAAAAATCTTTCAATAATATTATGTTTAATAATATTATTGAAAGATTAAATTCATCCCATTTAAAAGTTCGAATATTATTTTTATTATTGACGGTTTTTCGCTAATCCCCCAAATATTTTTAATGAAATATCTATCAACGTTAATCTCCACAAAGCAACGATAAATGGTTTTTTATTAAACAACCTTCACTTATAAAAATGATGAAAGAAAAAATATTTTCAATCACAAAAAAAAAAAATAATTTTCGTAGTATTTCACATTGAAATATTTTTATTTTATCTACAAAATTTAGAATATAATAATTCTATATATTTAAAGAAAAATAAATTTATCATTCCTAAAATGATTTTAATCCATGCCTCCTAAATATTGTTACTTTTGTTGCTTCATGAATATAAATAACTCCACGTGTGTAATTTATTATTAAAAAATTAGAAATATATACTGACACCAGAAGAAATATAACTTCCTCTTCTGTGTGGATGTGAGCTTGTTTAATCGAGCAAGTAATGTGAATATTGAGAGAATACGTTTGGCTTTTGAACAAAAGAGTTGGTGTTTACAATCCACTGGAGATGTGCGCTTTTATTAGGAGACCATAACATTTGATATCTGTAATTAATTTTTTCAGCATCTGAAATAACAAGAATGTGTATTCATTTTGAATTGCACCTCAAGAGAAAATTCGATTGAACCCTAACTGTTTAATAGAACATCAAGAGAAAATTCGATTCAACCCTAACTGTTTAATAGAACACCAAGAGAAAATTCGATTGACCCTAACTGTTTAATAGAACACTAAGAGGAAATTCGATTGAACCCTAACTGTTTAATAGAACACCGAGAGAAAATTCGATTGAGCCCTAACTGTTTAATAGATTACCAAGAGAAAATTCGATCGAACCCTAACTGTTTAATAGAACACCAAGAGTAAATTCGACCGAACCCTAACTGTTTAATAGAACTCCAAGAGAAAATTCGATTGAACCCTAACTGCTTAATAGAACACCAAGAGAAAATTCGAGAAATATTTTCCTGGGTATTTCCCTTTATGGGTAATTATTATTCATAAAGCGTTACGTAAAACAATCTCGTTACAAATTTTCCACAATAACCATCAGAAAATGTATTAACATTAAAAAAGAAAATTAAGATAATATTGATGAATACACATTTCAGATCTTTTACTAAACCACATAATAAGACATAACACTAAAATATTTTTACAGCTGTACAATTTAATACTATAGAATTTTTTACAATACAGCTAAAAACAATTTAAAAAAAATTTTTAACCATATTATGTGATTACTAAAATTATATTTATTTTATCTGGTAAAGTTTAAAACACAAAATCAAATACAAGTATACAAAAAATAAAAATAAATAAAATTTGTTTACAAGTATACAAAACACAAATTTGAATATAATAACCCATTTCAAAATGGCGAATTTAATATAATATATTATTAAATTAATTTATATATTAATTATTAAATTACTTTATATATTAATTATTAATTTAATACAATATAAATTTGAATATAATATATCTACAAAATAACCTATTTCTATATATATTTAACATGGATTCCATCAAGCAATTTAATGATATTGGATTAATATTTAACTATACATCCATCTCTTTAATTTTTAGATAAGGCTCAATGAAATGAAATGAATCATATTGAAGGTTAATAATGGAAATTCATTTATTTCAGTGCAACAAGCCATACCTGTATGATAAAATAGCGTTATGCACGTTTGTATTCTCCAGACAATCGGGTTTTCCCTTCCACATTAGCGTATGCTTATCAACAATGTGACTGAACAGAATTTACTCGATATCACAATACCCAGAAATTGAGTTTAAATTGCATTCCATTGTTTGCCTGGGAATCTCTTCGCACATCAAAGCAAATTGAGACCGAAATAGCTTAGGTTACAATGGATCGTGGAATTATTGCATATTACTTGCTTAATACAAATATCACAGTTGGTAAGATACTTTTCAAAGATGACACATGTAGCTGTTTTTTTATAATTGTAAATAATATTTAATATAATTTTATCAATTGCTTTCAAAACTTACTTGAATTAATCGAAAAATCATATTTTAATTACATACTTTGTTAAATAATTATCATTAGCTGTGGGCCGCTTGAAGCATCCTGGTAGTTCGAAAATCTCAGTTAAATAAACAACAAATATTTTAAACTAAAAGTTACGATATTAATGATGTTAATGAATATTGTAACGTCTCGGCCTATACTAAACTTATCAAGGCTTCAATAAGGCTTCTTCAAGGCATCTATTTACAAAACAATGAAAAATAAAGAATTTAATTTAATTCACAAGTGCCTTTGACTCCAAGGATGGAGATTTTCAGAGTTCTTGAATCTACGACGAATCTAATCCTAATGAACTGCGGCTGACCTTAATTATCACACTACCTGATACACGAAACCACAAGGGATTCCTCTTGTAAACAGGGGGAATATCCGACCTATTCAATCACTTTCAGAAAAAGAGAAAAACAACACTTTTTGCCGACTTGTAGCAGAACACTATCTTCTCCAAAAAAACCTCCGATTAAGAAAATCCATCAAGGTGGGGTGGGGCTAGTTTTCCTCACTACTCATTGGAGTGGACACTTCCTCAGCCCATGGTCTATCACCAATAACGATTCAGCAATTCATCACGTAGTCCATATATCATATATTCGATCTGTGAAGGTCGAACAAAAAATTGCTAATTTCATGATGTCTCATTATGCATGAACCTGATTATCAGTTGTCAGATTTGAGTGACACGTTGTTCTCATTAGTACTAAAGACTAATTGCATGTAATATAAATATCCACGACATTGCTTATCTGCGGTCATATTTGAGTGATAGGTTGTTATGCACTTGTTAAAGAATATACATTTTCCTGGGAACAGAATTTCTATGTGTAAGTTTTAAAGAATTTCTAAGAATTTCTATTGTGATTATCTATATATATTTTTCAAAGATTGTTTGTTATATTTATAGAAATTATAGACTTAATAAAATTTTTTCATATCTTTTTATCAATCCATTATGAAATGTAGGTGAAATTTTTTTAACTTTAAAATGAGATGTCTTTGACTTCAATTTCAAATTTTCATGATATATCATTTGCCGAGAGAAAAATGCTGCAATATTATAAATCTGTAGGACGGAAAGTGCAGGCTTCCTCAAATGGTCCTCCCCCTTGAAAGGGCTCGTTTCAAATTGTGGTAGCACCAATTGTGAATGTAGATGCGATCCGTTACATATCTGCATATTAGTGGCATATGTAATATATCACTGTCATGTCATTAATGTATATAATAAACTTTTTCATTATAAAAAAAATTTTTATCAAATTTTTTTTTATACATTTAGATTAGCACATTGTCTGAACTATTTTCCTTAAATTTTGAAAATAAACAGTGTTTTTTACATTCTAAACCAGTGATTTTTGAATTAACCCTCCTCACATCTCACACCGGGGAATTACTTCAATTTGCATAATTCTGGCCTTTGTACCACGGAATTTAGGTTCAGATCCTGGTGGTGGCATGGACGTATATCAGTGATTCGGAATCCCCGTTAAACTGTAGGTTCCGGTCTTATTTGCCCAAAGTGTAGAAAAAATGACCGTAGAACAACAGACCAAACCTAATCAATTTTTTTTCATAGTTCCCTGGTTACATTTCCTGAGATGTTTTTTTTTTGCTATTTAGGTAGTATATCATCTCCCCCCAAAACAGAAGGGGAAAATTGCCCCTTATCTTAAATTTTTTATTTTAACGTTAGAAATTAGCATTTTAAACTTTATTATTAATATATTTTTATTATTACTTTTTAAACTTCTTTAAATGTCGTAAACACATATTACAGTCAAATTTTAGTTCTTGTGATTATTTGCCCATATTTTTCAAAGATGGTTTATTGCATTTATATAAACTATAGACTTCCTACAATATTTTCATATCTTTTTACCAATACGTCATGGACGATAGTAGAAAATATTTTAATTTTAAATAAAGTGACTTTGATCTTCAATTTCAAATTTTCGTGATATACAAAAATATTCTTTACATATTTATGTATGTAAATTGTTTCCTATAGAGATATCGAATAGCGCAATACTGAATTTACCATATGCAATGGAAATGAGTTCGTGTGAAATATGTAATGCCTGCTTTAGTCTACATTAAACCATGAAGCCAAATGCAAATTTTATAAATAGTCATGTAAAGCTTTATTGCATTTGAGTATATGAATATATGACGATATTTGTAATATGACGGGTAAATAAGGTTGTAAGAAATCTATATTATCACTATATATTCAGTATATGTTATTTTGAATTAAGATATATTCTTCCAGTCCCATGATTTTGTGTTTAATATGGAGTTTATTTTAGATTTTGAAACATCCACGTTAAAACTTTAAATTTCATTTCTTCATCAATGATTCCCTTCAATTCTGTTCAATTAAAGGTTTTAAAATATTTATAGGTCTTAAAATATGTACAGAAAATTCATCATTCAATTGCTGCTTTCATGGATATTTTTCAAGGAAGTTAAAATTCATCCATAATGTTTAAGTTTAAAATAATATACATATATATTATCAGAAAATTGTAGGATTTCAACCAGTTTTTAACGCGTCACTGAATACAATTATATTTTTGCTGTTTATCTTAAAAATATTCTCTGGTAATTTATTATTCATTAATGCATTTTTTACAAGATATACAATGTATTTTCAAAATGTCCGATTTTCTATTGCACCTCAAAGGCAATGTACTATACATTTCACAATAGCACAGTGCAAATACCCTCAACACTGAAAACTTCAAGCTGAAACTTAAAGGTTCCCTCACTTAAACATTGGCTATTTTATATATATCCTGTCAGAAATTGTATACCATTGAGCAGTTTTCGTGCTTCAAACGGCACTAGCATACGCAAATGTATATCTCTGAGATAACATATAGCAATTCATAAGGTCCAGAAACTAAAATGACATGCTATTTCACGGAATCGTTGTTATAAACTGATCAAAATTATGTTAGGCACTTATGGCCGAGTGACTAGCACTCTGGTACTTAGTGTCACAGTTTCAGCTTAGAGTCCCGCGGTGCCATGAACGTTTGTAGTGGTTCGGAATTCACTTCCAGCCGTAGGTTCTGTTATAATACGACTGTAAAAATGTTGGGCATAGCGTTGGCAACCCTATCCCGTAAAAAGTCAGCGTCACGAAGTTAGACTTCTACCTGCGGTTGTTCCATCACAACAGAAGCTGCCCCCTCTTCCATGAGGCCACACGGGTTCTAGGACTTTGTCTAGAGGTTGCTATCTACCAAGTGGGATAAGAAACAACAACAATATCAAATTATCTTAGCAGATTATACACAAAATTTTCGGCAATATATTGCTTGCCTATAAGAAACGTTTTTAACCTGTACTACGGTTAAATTTAATCAAATAATTTTAAAATACCATTTACCCACAAAAAATTAAGTTCTTAATGTGTATAAGCTTGTACTTTTTGAGACATTATCGAACTGGTTTAAGGTTCGAATCCTGGCAGTGGCATAGATGTTTGTGAGTGGTTTGGAATCTACGTTAAACTGTAGGTCTCGGTCTAATTATCAACTAAATTTTGCACATAATGACCGCAGAGAGACAAACCAAACTGATCAAATTGTTATAAATGATTTAAGCAAGTAATTTTCTACATCAACCCTTAATAACGAAACAATATATTATTATTGATTCTCATTTCTAACTAAAAGTATTTTATTATTTAAGAGCAAAAATATCTGGTAAAATGTGTGCTTGGAGACTTTTATTTGTAAATAAATAGTTATTTTATGATGTTTGATAAAATTATGATATATGAGTAAGGATGGATTTCTTTCAGGTATATCCATCAGAAGAAAATACATCCTAAATAATTGTCTTACCGTTTGTTTACCTCCCTCGTGTACAGGTACTGATTAGTCTTGATTTACCGCATCCCTTCGGATTAGCCCTGTATGGAGACTCGATTTATTGGACCGATTGGACGGAACACACGATACAAAGTGCTAACAAAGTGACGGGAAAAGACAGAAGAATTATACTGCAAGGCCGGGAAATCCTCTTGGATGTGCACGTTTTTCATCGACAAAGACCAACAGGTTAGTTTCGTCTTTCCAAAAATTATATAAAAAAGTTTATGGGAAAAAGTATTTCTTAAATTTTCAGAAAAAATAATACGTTATTACACATTTGTGGTGCATTAAATAATAAAAATTAT